>CABFPE010000935.1:16839-45129 GCA_900660155.1 Hofstenia miamia | reverse complement strand
TCCCCAGCCGTATATTTATTAACATTATCTTTTAGCATTTTTCGGATAAGATAGTTTTCATAAAGTGCCCTCTTATTATCTTTTATTATCTTTATTATCTTATATGTATTTGATCAACATGATCAACGCTTAAGGTATCACTCCGGGCGAAAGGTAGGATAACCTGAGGCTTTAAATGGTCCTCTGGTTTGACTCCTCTAGTCTAGGTGATAGTAGGTATTAGGTATAAGGATGAGTACGGTTAGGAAGCGCGGTTTGCATGTAGCTATAATAATTGCATTTTCTCTAGTCTAATATGAGCTGAGACATTAGGTATTGGAAATGGTTCATCGCTTCGGCCGGAGGCCTGATTCTGTAAGAAGAAGTTTGGAATTAACTTATTCTCTGAATACTGATTAACCTTGGAATGAAAATGCTCTTGTTATCTCATTAGATAGATTACACAATAACTAGTAGTTCCCTCGGTTATGTTTAATATATCTAAAGATGGAATGCTTGCTGAGTGTTGCATGTGCTTCTACCACAAGACAAGCATTCTACAATATTTAATCACTGTTAATCTTTCAACACTGATCTCTTTGGTTTGCTGCTTATTCTTTTGGTTGATGCTACAATATATGCATTCTTTGTTGTCTTGTTGGAGCATTATCTTTTTTGTTTTCTTGTATGCTTCTGATTGAACTAATAGTTTTGCCTTCTCTTTTGTATTTGTATATGTTTTGAATTCATGTAAGAATCCTTTTGAAATTTTTCTATCCTTTGGTAATCTCCATCAGGGTAGTATCATCAGAACTGATATTGTTTCTGGTGGAGTGCATTTCAATATTTTTGTTTTGACATTTGCTTCCATTGTTTGGTAGACTCCCAATGTTATCAGTGCTGTTGCCATTCCTATAGTTGCTGGGTAGTTCATTTTTGCATCATTCAATTTGTGCCAAAATCGTTTTGTTAGTCATTTTCTGCTCAGTTTTATCAGAGTGTCTGGTTTTATTTCTATCCTGGACGTTATGGACTCTGCATCCACTGCTAGCTGATTGTATGGTTTGAGTAGTTCTGTGAGTTCAGTTCTTGTGAACACCTCCATAAACATTAGTTTCATTGTTGCTACTGTGTGATTTTCTTTTATGATTTGATAGTTTCTTGAAGTTATTTCTGTTTCCTCTTGGCGTATTTTGATTTCTATCAGGTATCATTCATCTTCAGTATCAATCCATTTGATTGTGCTTGCCAGACTTATGTTTCCCCATTTTCCATATTTATCCAATCCATGCACTCTTGCATCTTTGGTGAGAGTGTTATGTTTGTGCTCATTAGTAGGTCATCTTCTGTTTCCATTTCTGCTTGCATTTTAGTTGTTATGTTAATTATTTCTACTGGTTTGACACTACAGTCTTTTGACATTTCTTCTGCTCTCTTTATTATATTTAGAAATAAGCATCTTGGGTTTTCTTTTGTAAAATTGTATGTTTCCAACATTGTAATTTGTTTGATGTTTTTCTCTTTCATGGCATCAACTATTTCTGTTGTTTTGGCTATTTTCCTTTTTACTAGTGTTTTTGTAGTTATCCATGGCTGTTCTTCAATTTGATGTAATTTTGTGTCAGCTGTCGCACCCCAAATGTATTCACATTGTGTCATCAAATAGTGTGATTTTGTTTGGGCATATTCTTGTCTTATTAGCTATTGTTACCATCATTATTTTACACATCAGGTGTTTATCTGTGATGATTCTCAGTAGTTTTTTCTGCACTGTTTGTATGGGTCTCTCTTGTTTGTCTGGAGAGACAAATTTTTCAATGTTGCCTTTCAGCATCCATTTTTGTTGCTGTATTTATGGGGGAGAATGTGATTTCATATGTTGCATCTTTGCTCAGTTTCATTCTTGTTTTTCTGGTGATGGGAATTTTTATTGTTTTGTCTTGTGTCAGATATATGGCCAGTATCCATATTGTTGTTCTATATCTTATCTCAGGGGCATTGATTTCATTGAACATGCAAGATTTTAAATTTTTCTTAGTGTTGAGCTCATATGCCCTGTTGATTTCCTGTAATAAGATTTCCACTGATTTGTGGTATTGTTTTGATGGGGCTTCTATTTTGATTTTTGGCCACTTTTCTTCTGTTGTTTTTGACACTTTCATGTTGTTCCAGGTTTCTTGTATCTGTTTTAGATGTTCCTGCCTTTGATTAATACTGCATTTTATGTGCAGTTGTGTGAGTTTTTTGGTACCTTCTGCTTTTGTTATCAGTTCTATCATTTTTGCTTGTTGATATAGCTCTACCACTATCCATGGCTCTACTGTTAATCAATATACTGTTCCCCAGTAATCTATTTGTAAGTCAAATTTTGTTACATCTGATACTGTTGTTTCATTTTTCTTTTAGGAATATGTTTTTAACTTGCATACTCATTTTGTATAGAAATTTTGGTATTTCTTTCTCTGTTGTGATCACAATTATTATGATTTGTACATCATTTCATTCTGCTAGTCTTGACATTGCTTGTAGCTGTTTCTCCAGTTTGTTTGTGTACTCCTTTTCCTTTAGTATGTGAATTAGTACCAGATTCTCTTTGTCCAGGTTGATTTGTTCAATTTTGGCGATTTCGTCTTTTGATATTATTATGTTTTGAACATCAGCTAGTGTAAAATTGTTGCAGAAATTGATGTGAATGGTGCTCCTGAAATATGGGTGTTTGAGCATTTCATCCATTCTTTGTGGGTAGCTTATTATCATGTTTACCATAGGTTGATTTTCTTTGTTGAGGACGATTGGCAGATTTGTCTCATCTGTTTTTGTTTGTCTTCAAATTAGACTTCATGTTTCTGGGGACAGTTTTTTGTATGCATTGTATATCATTTTTATCTTTGGTATGAAATATGGATTCAGTTTCTCTCTGTCTATAGTTTACATTCTTCTGTTCCATTTGACTGAGTGCATGGTGCTTTTGGACATTGTTTTCATGCTTTCTGAGGGGGCCTGTAGCATTTCCTGAGTGAGTATTAGAGGTCTTCTAGCACTGGTGCTTGGTTCATACTCTATTTCTGAACCACTGCTAATGGATTCCAGTTGGTCCCCATTTAATCAGTATCCTTCCAGACATCCCCTTAGCAAATGACCAGCTGCATATTCTGCAGTACCATCAGCCTCTAGTTTCTTTCCTATTACTACAGTTCTTCAACTGCTTAAACCTTCCCCTGGATGCTCATTCCTTCACTTGCCCTTCCATTGGTGGTGTGGAGTACTTGAAGGAAGGTTGGGACTTTGACTATTAGCACTTTTCATCTGCTTGCCCTCTAGTTGACAATGTGGACTACTCCATGTATTGATGTTGCCGCCTTTGGTGACTCTGCCCTTTCATTGGCCTTGAGGACTACTAAGCATTTGGTCTTCTATGCTACCATTGGTCACTGTGCCCTCTAGTTCACAGTGACGACTACTAGGTATTTCTTTTAGTTCATCTCATTGTCTAGCATTCTCACAGTCCCTCTCCATTTGGTGTGTTCTTCTCACTCTCTTGCGTGGGTTGGATTTGCATTGCATCTGATCATGCACTCATTTGGGGGATTTTCATTTCATCTTCCAATTTCCTAAATTGAGATATGATGTTTAAGTCCCATGTTTCAGAGTTATAATTTATAATTACTTTTGCAGCCCTTCTAGGCATTATTCTTTTTTGTATTTCATCCTCCTGTATGTTGTGTGTGAATTCTTCCTCAAATTCATCTTCAGGAAGACTCTCTAATTCCTCCATTTCATATCTGTTTTCTCCTTCATTACATACTAAATTAAATTCTGTGATTTTGTATAGGGTCACACTCTTAATATCAGTAAATGCTCTTTTCAAATTTTGAAAATGTAAAATTTTGTCATTACTTAACATATATTCATTATTTTCTAATACCTTTTTAGTTGTGTATGGCCCTGACCACACCATTTTTAACTTTCATACTTGGTGAGCATCATTTACTTTAATAGGTGTAAATGCATAAACTTTGTCACCTAATTTGTGATTCTGTCTGTATATTTTTTTATTATAATTATGCTCCTGTCTTGTCACTGATTTTTTCGTGTTGTAGCACATCATTTCATGAATTGCTGTAATTTGCTGTCTCAGTTGTTTTGCAAATTGGTTGTCTAACTTCTTTGAGTAGTTTGAGAACTGCATTGATAGTGGTATTGCCACTTTTCTCCCATACATCACTTTGAATGGAGTTACTTTTGTCATTGCATGTACTGAAGTGTTGTAAAAATATTCAACCATTTGTATGACTATTCTCCATCTGTTTCCTCCTATTCTTGATGTGGTTACTCTTATAAGTTTTATTAGTTTACAATTTAGACTTTCTACTGCTCTGTTCACTTTTGGGTGGTAAGCTGTTGTTCTTTCACTGTTGATATCAAGCAATTTGGCAAGTTCTTGAAACAATGTACTTTCAAATTGGGGTCCCTTGTCCGTTTTTATTATTTCCATTGGACCTATCTTCAGTATCCATTCCTTTAGTACAATTGTAACATCCTCCACCAGGCCTATTTGCACAGCGCATTATCATTAGTAACAATCACTTAAGTAAATGGTGGGTGAGGATTTACCAATTTAGAAAACTGCCAGACATTTCCTCTTTATTAACTGGTTAGGTTAATTGAGTACTAATCATCATTGTTTAGGTGACGAAGCCATGTGACGTTTCCTTGTTGACTCATCTGTGGGCTACTGCCCGACGCTGATCTCCACACCACAGTTCCTCTCTTCCGTGAACGGTTGACCAATTCCACTGCACCATCTCAGCTCAATGGGAATTAATTATGTGTACCCTACATTAGCTCAGTGCATGTACTCATGTCAAGATGTAACTGACTTAAACTCAATTTTGTAAAGTGTTTGTTAGATTGATTAAGTAAAGCAACCAGGCATTGACACTAACTGCAGTTATTTAATATTAAAGTAGCCATTACCGTAAAATTACTGGCTTTAGAAATTTAATTAATAAGTTGCAGTTTCCTACACCTACATTTAGTAACAATACATGTAAAGTCATTTATTTGGTCGATTATAGTCAAGTCTCCTACTATTAATAAAATATAAATATCCCTAGGGTTTGGCTATCCAGCCATTTCAAGCATCTATTAAATTGTACATGTATAGATTGATAGTCAGACTAGGCAAGAATCGAAAAACTCCTATCCGTAACATAAGTGCTGTTTCGTGACTGGCACAAGGACCCTTTGAATCGCTCCCTTGATGGAATCCAGCCACTACTCAACATAACTTGCCTAGCTGAACATTTTATTAAATATCAAACCAGATAAATGAAGAATGAAAATAAAATAAACTCCAAAAAATTTATTGTTCATCAAATTTCTCTTAAATTCTAAGCTATTTATTTAAAAAGTTTTAAGTACCTGCTGATTTTGAATTTTGAATTAATCTTCTGCCAATATGGCTGTTCTTACATAAGCATAATTTCGCTTGTTACAATTTGTCAAATAATACTTAATCGGCTCCAGTATTTTTCTTAGAATGTACAATATTGTAACTTGGTTGCATCTTACAAAATGAATAAGATAATTAACTAAATTTTTACAATCATATTTCTAATTATATTTCAACACTATTAATCATTCGACGCTAATCTCCTGTTTGCAGCTTATTCCTTTTGGGTGATGCTACACACCCTCCTCAGCTTGCGTTATGGACAGCATTGGTTGCTCCCCATGCACGAGAGTGTCTGCTTTTTGTATAAGTGACTCCACCTCAGAATCTTCCCATGTTATCATCGCATACTTGGATTGCTTTGACATTTTCAGTACTGCCTCTCATTTGGTGGTAATGGTGTTTGCATATTTCAGAAATTGGGTTTCTCTGATGTTCTCTGCTATAGGTGACAACTCTCGCAATTCGTTCATTTTTCGTGAGAAAATTTCAAAGTATTTCTCGTACAAGCAAATGCCTTTTATTGCTATTAGGAGCATCATCTGCGCATCACCTTTACATGTGTGGGCTAAGTCTGCTCTCATCTGTGTATTCGGATAAAAGAAGGTAAAGACCTTTTGTAGGTTGTGCATGTTTGCTACATCTTTATAGAAAAAGCTGATGTTATCCACTACTTCTTGTCCAATATTTCGCCAGGATCATTCTTTCCAATGCGCATCATAGTGATGATCTCCACTCTTTTCATTACGTCATAGTAGCAATACTTTTGTTCCCACATATCGATCCATATGATATTGTTAACTCCGTGGCTGGCGTTTCTCTATTTCATCTCTCAGTTCTTGGCATTGGATGTTTATTGCTCTTCCTCTTGCGTATAACTGATCTGGGGTGATGTTTCCCTCTATGTAAATGTGTTCAATATCTTTTTTGTTCTCTTGTAATCTTCCCATTCTGTCATTTCTACGGCTTTGCATTGTGAATTCACGTATGATTTGTATTCATGTAGAAATGCTTTTGCTGGTCTTACCTCCTTTGGGAGTCTCCATCTTGGCAGTACCATGGGTATTGCAATTGTTTTTGGCGGCGTACATAGTAAGATTTTTGTATTGACGAGTCTCTCAATCTCATCATAAGTGCCCGTTGTGTTGGATGCCATTGCTAAGCCAATGGTGGCTGGGTAGTTCATTTTTGCTTCTGGGATTGTCTCCCAAAATGATTGNACTTAATTGGCTCCAGTATTTTTCTTAGAATGTACAATATTGTAACTTAGTTGCATTTACAAAATGAATAAGATAATTAACTAATTTTTTACAATCATATTTCTGATCACTATTAATCATTTGACGTTATCTCTTGTTTGCAGCTTAATCCTTTTTGGGTGATGCTACACAATGCTTGCTGTTTCCTCAGCTGTCATGTTTTTCATCAGAATCATTTTGGCGTATTTTGTGAAGTTATCTAACATTACTAATAGATATTGGTACCCCTCTTCATCTCTTGATAGCATTTCTATATTGATATGTACAATCTCATTTGGTTTAGTGGATATAATTTTTTCCAGTGGTGCTCTCTGTGCTGGGAAGTGTTGTGGATTGTTCAGTAGGCACTTATTTATGACGTCTTCTGTAACCTTTCTTACTCCTGTTTTGATGTACTTTGAGTTAAATGTCATTTCAGTCTGTATGATACCCAAATGTCCCTTTTCATGAGTTTTCCTTATTAAATCTCTTTTAAAATATTTGGTTATCACTATCTGATTGGTTTTTACTGTGTGTACAGTAATCTGTTGTCATTCATTTTCCATGTTTATTGATTGAAATAGCTATTTGCAGTTTTGGATAACTTCTTTTCTTGGTTTTTTAGATTTTCTTTTATTTCTTTTAGTATTATGTCCTGGTTTTGTCTTTCTATTATTTCATCTTCAGCTATTTCTTCTTTAATCATGATCAGTATGATTGATTTTCCTTTTTTGTCAACGTTTATATCAGGTAAATCCTCATATTCATTGTGAGGTATAAATTGAAATTCTGTTTTGCTTCCTTATTTCCATTCAAGATCTCTTTCATATTCTGGTAATGAGGTCTAGAAGTTGGCATTAGAGGGGAGTTTCCCTTTTGTATGTTTGATTGTAAGATTAAATTTGTTGAGATATTCTGTCCAGTGTGAGACTATTGATGACTTGTCCCCTGAGAATTTCTGTAGCCAGGCAAGGCCACTGTTATCTGTCCTCATTTGGAAATTTTTCCCAATTAAGAAGTGTTGAAATTTCTTTATACTTTCTATTAATGCAAGCATCTCCAGTTTTGTGGATCTGTAATTCTCCTTGCTTGTTTTTAGTTTTCTGCTAAAGCATTGTACTAGTGCTTCTTTTTCGTTTTTAATTTGGCTAATTGCCACTCCTATTGCCACTTTGCTTGCATCACAGTCTAATATAAATTGTTTTCCATAGTCTGGAGTGTTCAGAGAAGACAATTTGGATAGTTCATATTTTATTTTATCTAGTTCCTCCTACTGTTCCCAGGTCCACACAAATGGTACAGATTTTTTCATCAAGTTTGTCATTTTTGCCGTTTTTCGTGTGATATTCGGTATAAATGTACCATAGTAATTAAAAAAACCCATTATCCTTTGAAAGTCTTTCTTTGTTTTTGGTTTCTTGATTTTTCTTATCATTTCTTGTGCTTTGTCTTTCATGCTAATTTGTCCTTTGCTTATTATTCATCCCAGGAATATCACTTTCTTCTTTAATCCAGCATCCTTCAATATTTTCAATGTTCTAGCAAGTTTTTGTAGGTGTTGTTCTACGGTTTCACTTGTTATGATTATGTTGTCAATGCAGGCATTTATTCCTTCCTTGATTTTGCTTTGCTTATTTTTCAAAATTTTTGTGATATAATTTTGGAATGTTGCTGGTGTGTTGCATAGTCCAAACGCCATGTATATCCACTCATATAATCTGTATGGTGTTATAAATGCTGTTTTTTCTATATCTTTTGGTTCCATTTGTACCTGCCAATAGGCTTTGCACAAGTTTATCACTGTAAAATATTTGTGCTTACTTGCCTTGTAAAGCATATCTTTGATTCTTGGTAATGGATAGAAGTCTTTTTTCATTACCTCATTTAATTTTCTGAAATTGATGCACAATCTGTATTTTTCCTTGTATGACAAATACTGTCAGTGATGCATACAGGATTTCACTTGGTTTTATTATTTTGTTGTAGATTAGTTTGTTCAGAATTCTATTGTATTCATCTTTCAATTGTTCAGGGACTCTTCTTACTGGTAACTTTATCAGTTTATCTGTTGTTGTCACTATTTTGTGTGTTTCATCAATTGCTTGTCCAACACTTATTACACCAAAGTTAAAGATTTGACTATGTTTTCTTAGTAGTTTCTGTAGTGATTCTCTCTTGTTCTGTTTTAAGTGTTTGTAATCTTCTTCTTTTATATCCGGTATTTTTTCTTCATCTTCAGCATTCATCCACACATCCTTTAGTTGAACTTGTGGATTACTAACCCCGATTGTTTCTTGTGCTTTCATACACATGCCCTTTAGTTGGCATTGTGAATTACCAACTCCATCGTCTTCCAGATCATTCTTATGCTAGATTTCACATATTTTCCGTAAATCTTCACTTTCTTCCTGTTTATATTGACATTTCCATTCATAGCATTGAGTATTGGAATTTTTCCTTCACCTCTTTTGATAGCACAGATGCTTGATGGCATTGAGATTCATTTCATATTGATTCCTGTTTGTTTGTATTTCATTACTTCTGCTGTTACCTCTTTTTTGCACTTGATTGTATGCATCTTCCAGTGGTAAGGTTGTTGTTTGATGTCTTCCATTAGTTCAAATGGCATATCTTTCTCTTGTTGTTCTTCATTGATTTTGATTTCTTCTTCAACTCTTATTGTTCTGTTTCCATAGTTTTTCATAATTTGTTTACATTCTCCTTCTTGGAGCTCCCAACTCTGCTTCTGGCTCTTCTGAGATTAATATGTCTTCCATTGAAATCAGTTTCAATATTTGTTCATTGTCTTCTGAGAGTCTTATTAATCACAATAGGTCCTTCAATTGCTCAAGTTCTAATTGTTGTGTCTCATTTTCTTGTCAATTTTTTATTTTCTAATTCTAGTTCAGTGCACATTGTTTCCAATTTTTTGCTTTGATCTATTACTCTTTGGTTTGCTTCAACAATTTTTGTGTAAGTAATTCAATTTGTGATTGAAAAATGTTCCTTTGTTCCTCTAGTCATTGACTCATATCCTGTTTTAATTCAGTTTTGATGTCTTCTCTTTCTTTTTCGATCCTTTCAAATTTCTCTTCTAGTATTGATATCTTTTTTTTCAGTGCTGCTTCATTTTCAGCATTTCTTCTCAGTGTTTGTAGGATTTTGATTGAATTTACTTCATTTCATAGGGGTACTTTTTGCATTTCAACAGCTGTAGGGGATAAACTCTCAAGCAATTGCATTCTCAATAACATTTACAGGGTAGTTTGGTTTTGGTTTCTTACATGCAGCAAGTTTGTCATGAATAATTTGATTGTAACAATGGTTTTCCTGTTGTGAGGGTAATAGTAGTGTTGTGTTTTGCCTAGATCCTTTTAGATTTTCATTCCAGTAATCAAAATAGAAAAAAAAATTTCGTAAGTTAGGGAGTGTTTTAAATCCTCCATCGTTGCACCACAGCTAATCCAGTGTTAAAGTAGAAATCCACACACAGTGAGAGAGATAAAAATATTATCATTCCAGTATGCGTAAAGTTTACAGATTCCATCAAGTTAACACCACTATAAGTTAGAGAACAGTAAAGAATTAGTAAGAGTAGAGTGGTAACAACTTTCTTGGTAATGTATCAATTGTAATTCCAGATGTTAATAGGACTTTTGGCGTCCTGTCATGGTCACCATGTAGAATCACCACCCAGGCCAGAGATGTGTATTAACTCAGAACTATTTAGAGATGCTGAATTACAGTTTCTTACAAGCAGGTAATGTCTATCTAGATTAACTATTGTTGTCTCATGTACACATTTCTGTTTATCAATACTAAACTGCATTTAGAATCCATATGATATTAGAATAACTTGTAACAGCCACAATTTAGGTAACCATATGAGAGAGTTAACAATGGGCTTCTTGCCTGAAGCAGTATCTGATCACCAAGAAGCCATCTGCCCATCTGCAACAGAGTAATGTTCCATCTGTTGATAGACTCAGCTCATCCTGATTTGATCTAATTTTATTATGTGTACCCTAACTATGTGATAATAAAAGATAGTGCAGACACGATTCAACTTAATAACTCATTCTCAAACACAAGTGGAACTTTTAGTAGTACTTTAATGCAACTGTTCATTGGCACTAACTGCTGATATAAAAATCGAGTAAATAGCTAATACAGCAGTTTCCTACCCTACATGTAGTAATAATAAATCCAACTACTGACACTAGCTGTGAAAGATTAAAAGAAATTAAAAACCATTAAAATATACAACTAATAGCAGCTTCCTAAACCTACAATGTCATTGATAGGTAAAATAATTTCAACATATAAAAGGCCATTTTTAATCAATATGTGTCTAACATAAATAACAATTTGGATCTAAAATAAGATAGATAACAATAAATAACAGTGACACACCTAGGGTGGTGATCTCGCCTTATTTCGTATTTGTTAATACATGCAGCAAGTGAAATCAATTGATAGCCAGCTAGGCAGCAAGTAAAAAGCCCTTATACCTAATCCTAACTTAGATGCATTTTCTCAATCTAGGCAATAAACTATTTTCATCCCTCACAACAGCCTAGTGATCATTACAAGCATGAATTGCCTAGCTGCACATTTGAATGAATAATCAAACCAAGTAAAAACAAGTAGATAATAAGGAGTTTATTCTCCATCAACATTTCTCTCCTTGTTCTGCATATTTATAGAAATTTTTTATAAACATATTTATCATCAAACAAGTACCTGTCACTGTTTTTTGTTTCCAGTTGCAGAAAATTCTGTGTTAAGATGGTGATAGCAAAATCAATGTGGAGCTTTATCGTCCACATGTGATTTGTCAAAAGTTAAGCTGACAGCTAATTATTTTTACAAATTAATTCCAAATTCAAATTACATGGCTTGGTTTAATGCTAATTTATCAAAAACACAAAATTAATGAAATCAAGTAAATTTATAATTCAATCTTGTTCCCCTCTTGTAGTTCTTTGCTGTTTTTGATGGATTATGCTACATTCTCCTATATTTGATGAAAATTCAGAAATATTAAGACATACCATATAAATAGCTGTTGTAGTTTCTAATAATATTTAAACTGGATTTAGTAAAATGTGCACCTATTATTGCAATTGATTTTTAAATATTTCCTACATTATTCTATTATTGATTTAATTAGATTGGAGCAGCAAGCCAATGCATTAAAGGAGCATTTGCCAGCAGAAAACTTGCCACAAAGAATATTTGCCAGAAATATTTACGCCACATGGGAAATTTCACCACGCTGAATTTTTGCCACATTAGGAAAACTTGCCACATGAGAGATTTCACCACAATGTTTTCTTAGGTCCTAGCTGTGACTTGGTTTAGGGCATCAGTCTACAAAATATTGAAAATTTAGGTTTAGATTCTAGGGCTTAGGGTTACAAAACATCAAGTTGTGACTTGGGTTAGGCCTTGGGTATATAATATATTGTAAAGAGTTTTCTTGTGACATATTATATTTGTGGCAAAATATTCTTTGTGGCAAAATGTTAAGTGTGGCAAGTTTTCTGTGTTGCAAAATTGATTGTGACAATTATTCTGTAAACCTGAGCATTTGACAAATATCCTAAGTAACTTTGTATGGTACCTGATATTATGGTTACCATTATATTTGAAAATGGATAGTTGAAACACAATATATGAAAGAAATTTAAATACCAAAAATCCATGTAAAGCATTGTATTTTTCTCCTTTCTAATTTCTCAATACTGTGATTGTTGTCAAATTCACTCAATATAGAAACTAGATGCCATCACCAGCTCAAACTAATTTTTGTAAAAAATTTCAGTGGAATTTCATGATAATTATTTTTTATATCATTAGAATGAAGATTTTGACATCCAATCAAAATGCTCTGGTTCTGATGCTACTCCAATAGCACTCAATGAAATTGTTCTGAACTTTATAAATAGGCTGAAAGTGTTTATAGTAATTTTTTACAAATATATATATAGATATAAATTATATTGGAGTTATTTTATATCAATTAGGTATGATTATTAATTAGCATCCAGTTTTTATTTGAAGACGAAGAATTTATACATAGTTTTGTAACTGTAGATTCAAACAATTACTGTGTTCCATATTATATAATCCTGGGAGGATACTCCTTGGAGAAGGCAGGTTGCATTATTGATTGCAGTAATAAGAATGTCACCCTAATTTAGAAAATAGTGCCTAAACCATTTGCGCAGTTAACAGATAGAATAATTGAAGTATAATTAGTTAGAGATGTCAAGATCAAGCCACAACACAGCAGGATAGTAGAGTTACTAAGCACAGAGTTATTAAGTGCCAATATCTTATCCCAGGATTGTAAGGGTATTAATACCAAGATGCTATTGATCAATGAAAACATCTGTATACTATGAGATGGAGAAATGCAGACAGTCATAATAAATTATTCAGACAGGTACATCACATTGAGGTGTTAACAAGTGAAAATGACAGCCAAAAATTAGGTAATAGTGAAGTATTATAAAGATCTGTGTTTATTTCAATAAACTACCAAAAACCTCAAGGGGTAGCATAAACCTTAAGAGATTAGAAGTATGAACATCTGCATATTGATGAAGTAAAGGAATTGAGAAATGTTCTATGTAATAATGCAATGATTTTCAACTATTTTAGAATTAATAGGGGTAAAGTCACAGAAAAAACACACTTAATAAAGCTCAAATGAGATTAACTGATTTGCTTGCCTGTGAGGTGATTCTTGAGAACCAGAAACTGCAGTATGAGCAAAAAATTAACAAGTTGTTGTATGAGAACATTATTTAACCAAGAAAGAGCCTTTTGCAGCTCTGATGGTTTTTATTCAACAAAGAGAGAGGTTTTGGCTATGTGTTGATTATCACAAACTTAATGAGTTAACCATTAAGAATTTTTACCCATTAGTCTGTATTGAGAACATGCTTAACAAAACAAATAAGTTTAAGTACTTCACATGCCTTGACCTTTGCAAAGCCTACTGGTAGTTGCTAATGAATCCTGATGATGTAGAAAAGACAGCATTCATAACATTTCAAAGTATGCTTGATTGATAATATATACACTTTTGGCTATGTAATTCCCCTTATACTTTCTAGAGTTATATAGTTAAAGTACTGAAAACAGTAATAATGAAAATAACACAGGATTCTCAGCCTACATTGATGACATTCACATTGCCAGCAATTCTGTTTAAGAGCTTACTCAGAAAATATCTAGAACTTTAAGAATTTTTAAATGAAGCAGGGTTTAATATCAATGAAAATAAGTATGGCATCTTATAAATAGGAGCAATATTCCTAAGTAGAACAAGGGTTTATCACCATCATGAATAATGCAAAAGATATAATTCAAAAAATCAAGGCTACTAAAAACAGGGAAGATGTCTAACTGATATATGGATTTTAAAATACTCTGGTCTGCTTATCCCTATATGTGAAGAATTCAAAATAGGATAACATCATTAAATAAACCTGATTACTCCTTACCATTCAGAGTCAACTGTGATATAAGTAAAGTTGCTATTGGATCAAAATTGAGCAAAATGAAGAATGGCATTGAGCATCAAATGCAATATATTATTGAGAAAATACATCAGAGCAAAGTTAATTACAGTTCTACCAAGCTTTAGATGCTTATGTTCATTGAAAGTTTGAAGAAATTCATATATATTCTAATGGCAGAGAAATTTCTTCCTGTACAGATAACAGCAGTTTGTCCTGGCTCAAAAAGTTGTTAGGTGATAGAAGACTTATTGTGACAAAATAGGTTAAGTATCTGTCTGATTATAATTTTACCATTAGGAATTAGGACCAGAAAAAGCTCACTGCACACTAATGGTGATTTATAGGCTGTGCTTCCACATTATGAGTGAGATTTAAGAAAGCCATAACAAGAGAACAAGACATTTAAATTAATATCAATAATGCAGCATGAAAATCTCCCAGAGATTAATGCAGATAAAAAAGGGAATTCCATCCTTTCAATTATCATATGGCTCTTTTTTAAAAACAAAATCAGAGCCATGCAAAATCATGTTAGATTATCTAGAAAAAGTTCCCCATGTAAACTGTGAAAAGCTGTCATTTGACAAGAATGATATGACAATGGGGATTGGAGTCAGCTGGAGGCCACAGTGGAGGAAAAGTAAATCATGAAAGAAAGCTGTGACAATGTCATACCTAAATATTATCAGATCAGTGTGAGTTAATACAAATTAATAACAACCTATCTTATGTTGAAGCAAACAAAGATCAGTACATCCCTACCTGCATCAACAAGAAGTAATATTTAATAGAGTAAATATATCTATGTTAATGCCTGGTAGCAGATGCTACATGGTGAACATGACAGATAAGAACAGGAAAAAGAATCAACAAACCAACATCCTGACTCAAGAATTGAAAGTCAACAAGTAAGAATCATAACCATGACATGTGATAACAGAAGACATGCAAAGGAACCACCAACTACCAACATAGCAGATAGTCAGCTACTACTACTACACCTAACCTGAAGCAGGTTCAGAAACAAAGAATTGTACTAAGATGCAAGCCACTACTAATTGTAAATCAGAATGACAAACACAAGAAGAAAGAGAGGTAGTGCCAAGAAAGGCACAAGTAAAACAACCCCATGGGATGCATCTCCCATGGAACTAGAAATCTTAAATATGTCCCCAGAAACAGGTTCTAACAAAGTCTTAAACATTTTAAGACAAACAAACAAGACAGGGACAATACTGAAAGCTGAGAGACAAGTGCCAATGCAAAGAATGTTGAAACTAGAACAGGAAAATGAAAACGCATTGAGCAAGTTGAAAATAGAAATGGATAACTGCCTAGAAGATTAAAGTGAAAATTTCCAAAGGGATATCAAAGCATTAACAACCCAACTAGCACAATTGAACAAATGTTTCCAAGAACAGAATGAAAAATGGGAAAAGATATGCCAACAACTAGAAGACAAGATCAGACTATTAATTCTAGACAATGATGTACAAGATCAAGAGTTAGAACAACTCAAAGATAAACTTAGACTAACAGAATTGGATAGAGACAAGAATCACAAAAAACAAGCACAAGAGCTAGAAGAATGGAGACATAAACTAAAAACAATACAGAGAAATGAAGAGAAAAATCAGAGGGTAATACAAACACATGAAATAACACTTGAGCAATTGAAAGAAAAAGCCTACAAGTGTCACCCAACAATTTTAAAAGACAACTAAGAGACACAGAAGAGGAAGAGGAACAGGAAAAGAAGAAAATCATCAATGAAATTACAAAAGCAGTAACCAACCAACTTACAATAAATGAAAACATAAACATGCAAAGGAGACCAATTTATGAGAGCTCAATGCTACCAGAGAACAAGAAGGCAAGCTATAAACAATAGTATTTGAACTGGAAGAGGACATAAAGCTGCAGTCATATCAATGGAGGATGCATGAAATTAAAACAGAAGAGGAAATCACAGCAGATATAATGACCTATGATAACAAAGGAATCAATTTGAAAAGAGTTTCAATGCCATCAAGTGTGTGTGCTATAAAAAGAGGCAAAGGAATAATACTGATACTAAATGCCACAAACTGCAACATCAACATGAAGAAAACTAACATGAGAATATTGTGAAAATATGTTAAATCTAGCATCAAAGCCATCTGGAAAACAATGGAAGACATTGATGAGAAGAGTAGTTTGTATGGTCAACTTGAGGACTTACAAACAGAAAACAGGAGGTACTCCACACTGCCAACTCAAGGTCAAGTGTATGAAAACCATTGATGTAGCAAGTACTCCTCACAGCTGATTTGAGTGCAGAGGAACAAAAGCAAATGAAGAAGAACAATACAAAACACCAGTCTTGCTAGAGGAGGAATATCAACATCTAAGCAGAATGCAATGACAATGACTCAGAGAGGTGCTGGAGAGACATAAACAAATATTCACCTATGGAGAGATAGGCATGGGCCATGCAATAGGTGAAACACACAAGATAACTACAACAACAAACAAGCCAATAAATCTGCTGGTGAGACAAGTACCAGAGCAGATGAAGGATGAATACAACAGAATACTCAACAAATTAATTGACAACAAAATAATCCAACCTAGTGAAAACCCATACACAGGGCTGACAGTGTTCATAAAACAAGGAGACAAGTACAGATTATGTATAGACTTCCAAAAACTGAGCAAACTAACAAAAAAGGACTTATACCCACTTCCCAGGATAGAAGATATGCTGTACAAAGCAAGTAAGCACAAATATTTCACGTTGATAGATCTATGTAAAGCATATTGGCAAGTCAAGATGGAAGAAGAAGACATTAAAAAACGGCGTTTATTACACCATACAGGTTGTATGAATGATATATATGGCCTTTGGCTTATGTAATGCACTGGCAATGTTTCAGAGATATATAAGAAAAGTATTGAAGAACAATAAACATAAAATGGAAGAAGGTGTGAACATGTACATTGGCAACATCATTGTGACAAGTGATAGTATAGAAGAGCATCTAGAAAAGCTGAAAAGGACACTATCAATCCTAGAGAAAGCAGGTTTACAAATTAATGGCAACAAATGTGACATAATAAAAGAGAAGATTATATTCTTAGGACAAGTGATCAAGAAAGGGCGAATATGCATGAAGGACAACACAAGAGACATGATCTGGAAAATAGAGAAGCCAAATAACAAAAAAGAAACATTCATACCCAACATTGCATAAACTGCCAAGATGACACAGATGATGAGAAAATCAGTCCCCTTTATATTGTAGAATCATCACCCAGGCCAAGATGTGCATTAATTCAGACTCATTTAGTGACATTGAATTACAGTTTCTTTCAAGTGGGGTAATGTCTAATTAACTTAACTTTCATTGTCTCATGTACACTGTTTCTCTATCTTTATAATAAACTGTATTTAGTATCTCTATGATTTAAGAGTAACAAGTAACAGCCATGGTTTAGGTAACTGTATGAGAGAGACTCCAGTTAACAATGGGCCCACTGCCTGAAGCAGTATCGGATTGCCAAGAAGCTATCCACCAAACTGCAACCAACAGAGTGAGGTTCCATCAATTGATCAGCTCAGCTCATTCTCAAGGAACTATGTTTATAATGTGTACCCTAACTATGTGATAATAAAGAAAGGACACTATTTGACTTAACAGCTCATTCTCTTTAATGTGTAACTGAAGCAATATAATTATGCAACCTTTCAGTGACACTAACTGCTGATGATAAAAACTAGTTACTAAAATAAGCAGCAGCGCCCTACCTTACATATAATAATAATTATATAAAATCACTAAATACTGACACTAGCTGTGATGAAATAAAAAAGAGTTAAAACTATCTACATTGAGCAGCTTCCTAACCTACAGTAAAAACTAGATATAAAATAATGTTAACAGATATACAGTCATTTTCAGTCTCATTATGGGTCTAATACTGTTAATAATTTGGATCTAAAATAAGATAACTAATAACTAACATTCCTCTAGTTGGTGATCTTGCCTTATTGTGAATTTGTTACTATATGTAGCTCTGCAAGCAATTGATAGCCAGCTAGGCAATAAGTAAAAAACCCTTACACCTATCCATAACTTAAATGTTTGATCCAATCTAGGCAACAACTAATCTAATCCCTTGCAGCAGCCTGTTGATCATTACAAACATGAAATGCCTAGCTATGCATTCTACTAAATAATCAAACTGATAAAAGATAAGTGAGTAATAAGGAGTTTATTTTCCATCAACCTTTCTTTTTACATGTTTCATATTTATAGCAAAGATTTATAAACATATTTATCATTAAACAAATACCTGTCACTGTTTTTGTGTTGCCAACATAGAAAAAGTTCTGCATTAATATGGCTGTGTCAAAATCAATGTGGAGCTTTATTGTCCACATGTGATTTGTCAAAAGTTAAGGTGACAAATAATTGTTTTACAAAATTCTTTACAAATTCAAATCACATGACTTGGTTTTGTGTTAATTCAATCAATTACAAAATTAATGAAATCAATAAATGTATGATTCAATCTTAGTTTCTTTTCTGTAATTTTGTTCTTTGTTGGATTATGCTACATGCCTCCCTCAGCTTGCATTGATTTTAGAATTGCTCACTCTCCATGGACTAGCATATTTGCTTTCTTAATTAGTGTTTCTGCTTGTGTTTTTTCCCACATTAACTTTGTGAATTCCAGTGGTTTAGTGAGCTTCAGCACTGTTTCTTTTTCGATTGTTGTTGTTTCAGCATATCTAATTATTTTTGTTGTCTGAATTCATTCTGTGATTGACATTACTTGCCTTAGTTCATTCAACTTTTCTTTAAACAGTGAATAGAATTTCTTATACAATTTTAGTCCTTTAATACTAATCATCAATGTCATTAGAGCATCTGCTCTACTAGTGTGAGCAAGTTCTTCTTTTAACTGAGTATTAGGATAGAAAAATTTGAATACATTTAGAAGGCTTTTCAAGGTTTCTACATTTTTGTAAAAGAAACTCATGTTGTTTATTATCTCTTCTTCCATGATTTCATCTGAGTTGTTTTTATTCATTCAAATCATCATTATTGTCTCTATTCTTTTCAATACATCATAATATCTGTATTCTCTGTTCCATATGTCCATCCATATGATGTCATTTACTCCTGAGAATAATATAATTGTTTTCAATGATCTTTTTTCTATTTCGTCTTTTAGTTCTTTTAGTTGTGTATGTATCAGTTTTCCTTCATTATACAAATTGTATGGAGTAATTGTTCCTTCTATGTAGATGCATTCTTTATTATCTTCTTGAAGCATTATCTGTTTTTCTTCTTATACACTTCAATTAGTCATTTCGCCTTCTGTTTCATATTTGTGTACAGCTTGAATTAATGTAGGAATCCCTTTGCTATTTTTCTGTCCTTTGGTAAGCACCATTGAGGTAATATCATCAGAATTGATATTGTTTCTAGAAGCATGCATTTTAATATTTGTTTCCACATTCAACTCTATTATTTGGTAATCTCCCAATGTTATTGGTGCTGTTGCCATTCCTATCATTGCTGGGTTGTTCATTTTTGCATCTTGCAATTTTTCCCAGAATCTTTGTGTCAATCCTTTTCTACTTAATTTCATTACAATGTCTGGTTTTATTTCTATTTGTGACATTATACATACCACATCTACTGCTAACTGGTTATATGGCTTAAGCAATTCTGTAAGTTCAGTTCTTGTAAAGGTTTCAGTGAAAATTAATTTCATTGTCGCTACCATATGATTTTTCTTCATGATCTGGTAATTTCTTGTGGTTATCTCCGTTTCTTCTTCTCATATTTTTATTTCCACCAGATATTGCTCATCTTCAGTATTGACCCATTCAATTGTGCTTGCAGGACTTATGTTTCCCATTTCTCTATATTTATCTGANATTACAATGTCTGGTTTTATTTCTATTTGTGACATTATACATACCGCATCTACTGCTAACTGGTTATATGGCTTAAGCAATTCTGTAAGTTCAGTTCTTGTAAAGGTTTCAGTGAAAATTAATTTCATTGTCGCTACCATATGATTTTTCTTCATGATCTGGTAATTTCTTGTGGTTATCTCTGTTTCTTCTTCTCATATTTTTATTTCCACCAGATATCACTCATCTTCAGGATCAACCCATTCAATTGTGCTTGCAGGACATATGTTTCCCCATTTCTCTATATTTATCTGATCCATGTGCTCTTGTGTCTTTGGTAAGAGTGTTATGTTTGTGCTCTTTAGTAGGTCATCTTCTGTTTCCATTTCTGCTTGCATTTTAGTTTTTATGATATGTATTTCTACTGGTTTGACACTACCTTCTTTTGACATCTCCTCAGCTTTCTTTATTATTTTTAGAAACAAGCACCTCAGGTTTTCTTTTGTGAATCAATGTGTTTCTATTGTTGTAATTTGCCTGATATTTTTATCTCTCATCATGTCAATGATTTCCATTGTTTTTGCTATTTTTCTTTTTATCAATGTTTTTGTAGTTATCCATGGCTGTTCTTCCATTTGTGGTAATTTTGTGTTGGGTGTTGCACCCCAAATTTACTTTCTTGTTGCATCATTGAATAATGAAATTTTATTGGGACATATCCCCATTTTGTTGGCTATCATTACCATCATTACTTTGCACATTGGTTGTTTCTCTGTGATGATTTGCAATATCTTTTTCTGCACTGTTTGCATTTTTCAATATTGCTGTTAATCATCCAATTTTTTGTTGTTGTGTTTATTGGAGAGAATGCTATTTCATATATTTTCTCTCTGCTACATTTCATTCTTGTCTTTCTGGACAATGGCACTTTAATTGTTTTGTCTTGTGTTAAGTATATGGCTAATATCTATATTGTTGTTCTGTATAAAATTTCAGGTGTGTTTATTTCATCAAACACATAAGATTTGAAATTTTTCTTTGTGTTTAGTTCATATGTGTTTATCTCTTGCAGTAGTATTTCCACTGACTTATGATATCTCTTTGATGGGGCTTCTATATTGATTTTTGGCTATTTTTTCTGCTGTTGTTTTTGACACATTGATGTTTTTCCAGGTTTCCTGTATTTCTTTCAGGTGTTCTTGTTGTTGGTTGATGCAACATTTTATGTGTGTAATTCTCCAGATGTCTTCTGTTTTTGTTGTCAGTTCTATTGTTTTTGCTTGCTGGTACAACTCTACCACTATCCATGGTTCTACCATTAATTGATAAACTGTTCCCCAGTAGTCAATTTGAAAATCAAACTTTATCAGCTCTGATACTGTCATTTCATCCTGCGTTTTTTCTTTTAAAAATATGGTTTGGACCTTTATACTCATACCATACAAGAATTTTGGTATGTCTTTTTTCTGTTGTGATTGCTATTATTATAATTTGTATGCCATTTTGTTCTGCTATCCTCAATGCGGATTGTATTTGTTTTTCCAGCTTATTTGTGTACTCTCATTTTCCTTTATAACATGTATTATCACCAAATTTTCTTTATCTAATTAATTTGTTTGATTTTGGCGATTTTTTCCTTTGCTACTATTGTGTTTTGTACATCTGCCAGCATGAAATTATCACAAAAATTTATGTGCACAGTACTTCTGAAATATGGTTGTTCATTCTCTGTGGATAACTAATAATTGTGTTGACCATTGGTTGATTTTCTTTATCTAAGACAATTGGCAGGTTTGTATCATCTGTCATTGTTTGTATTCTGATTAGAGTATGTGTGTTTCTGGGGATAACTTCTCATACATGTTGTATATCATTTTTGTTTACAGTATGAAATATGGGTGCAATTTCTCTCCATCTATTGTTTACATCCTTTTGTTACATTTGATTGAGCACATGGTGCTTTCTGACATTGTTTTTGTGCTTTCTGAGGGGGCATGTAGCATCTCCTGAGTGAGTATTAAAGGTCTTCTAACACTGGTGCTCAGTGCATACTCTATTACAGAACCACTGCTAATGAATTCCAGTTGGTCCCCTTTTAATTGGTTTCCTTCCAGACATCCCCTTAGCATTAGACCAGCTGTGGATTCTGCAGTTAACTCAGCCTTTAGTTGCTTTCATATTACTACAGCTCTTACACAGCTTACACCTTCCCCTGGATACTCATTCCTCCAATTGACCTTTAGTTGGTGGTGTGGAGTACTTGAAGGAAAGTTGGGACTTTGACTTCAAGTAGTTTTTGTCCACTTGCCCTTTAGTTGATGATGCAGACTACTCTGTATGTTAGTGTTGTCACTGTTTGTCACTCTGCCCTATAGTTGGCCTTGAGGACTACTAAGCATTTGATCTTCTCCACTACCATTGGTCACCATGCCCTTTAGTTGACAGTGACGACTACTAGGTATTCAGTTCATCTCACTGACTAACATTCTCACACTCTCTCTCTGCTCAGTGTGTTTGTCTCACTCTCTTCTGCGGATTGGATTGACATTGCATCTGATCATATGCCTGTTTGGGTGATTGTTTCTTCATCTTCCAATTTCCTAAATTGAGATATTAGGTTTAAATCCCATGTTTCAGGGTTATAATTTATATTGTCTTTGCTGCCCTTCTAGGCATTACTCTTCTTTGTAATTCCCCTTCTGTATATCATGTCTGAATTCTTCCTTAAATTAATCTTCTGGAAGGTTTTCCAATTCTTCCATTTCATACCTATTTTCTCCTTCATTATGTATTAATTTAAATTCTGTGTTCTCATCACACCTTTGATGTCCATAATCACTCTTTTCAAATTTTGAAAATGTAAAATTTTTCCATTACTTAACATGTATTCATTACTATCTAATACTTTTTTGATTGTATATGGACCTGGCAATACAGTTTTTAATTTTCTTACTTGATTAATATCATTCACTTTCATAGGTGTGAATGCATTAACTTTATCACCTAATTTATGTGTGTCCATATATTTTTTTAATATAATTATGCTTGTCTTGTTGCAAACTTCTTCATATTATAACACATCATTTCATGGATTGCCATTATTTGTTGCTTGAGTTGTTTTACAAATTGATTGTTTATTTCTGTGAATAATTCAAGAACTGCATTGATAACAGTGTTGCTGCCTCTCTCCCATGCATCACTTTGAATGGAATTACTTTTGTTGTTAAGTGCATTAAAGTATTGTAAAAGTACTCAACCATTTGTATTACTTCTCTCCATTTATTTCCTCCTATTCTTGATGTGGTTACCCTCATTAGTTTTATTAGTGTATGATTTAATCTTTCCACTGCCCCATTTGCTTGTGGGTGGTATGCAGTTGTTCTCTCACTCCCAATTTCTAGTAACTTAGCAAGTTCCTGAAACAATATGTGTTCAAATTGAGGTCCTTTGTCTGTAATTATTGTTTTCATTGGACCTATTCTCAGTATCCATTCTTTTAATATAATGTTTGCTGTTTCTTCTGCTGTTGTGTTTTTCATAAGGATCATCTTAGCCTATCTCATAAAGTTATCTACCATTACTAATAGATATAGATATCCTTCTTCATCCCTTGATAACATTTCTATATTGATGTGCATGATTTCATTTGGCTTCTTAGCTATTATTTTTTCCAATGGTGGCCTCTGTGCTAAAAAGTGTTATGAATTGTTTAACAAACATGTACTGCATTTATTGATGACATCTTCCATTACTTTCCATACTCCTATTGTAATGTATTTTGAATTAAATGTCATCTCAGTTTGTATAATCCCCAAGTGTCCTTTCTCATGAGTTTTTCATATCATGTCTCTTTTGAAGTACTCTGGTATTGCAATCTGATTAATCTTTCCAGTAATATACAATAATCCATTGTCATTTGTTTTCCAAGTGTATCTGTTGAAATAGCTCTTTGTGGTTTTTGACAATGTCTTCTCTTGGTTTTGTAATTTCTCCTTTATCTCTTTTAATATTACATCCTGGTTTTGTCTCTCTATTATCTCCTCTTATCTCCTCTTTGGCTATTTATTCTTTGATCATAATTGGTATGGTTGCCCCTCCCTTTTTGTTAATGTTTATATTGGTAATTGTTCATATTCATTGTGAAGTATGATTTGAAATTCTGTTTTGTTACCCTCTTTCTATTCTGGTAATAAATTCCAAAAGTCAGCATTAAAATGAAGTTTGCCCTTTCTATGTTCAATTTTAAAATTAAATTTGTTAAGATATTCTATCCAACATGAGACTATTGACAACTTATCTCCAGAGAATTTCTTTAGCCATGTGAGGCCACTGTTATCTGTTCTTACTAGAAATTTTTTCCCTATCAAAAAGTGTCTAAACTTTTTTATACTTTCTATCAGTGCAAGCATTCCCAATTTTTTGGATCCATAATTCTCTTCACTTGGTTTCAATTTCCTACTGAAAAATTGTTTTGGCACCTCTCCTTCTGCCATTTGACTCATTGTTGCTCCTATTGCCACTTTACTCACATCACAATCTAATATGAATTCTTTTTCATAATCTGGTGTGTTTAATGAAGGCAGTTTGGATAATTCGTGCTTTATTTTGTCTAACTCTTCTTGCTGTTCCCAAGTCCACACAAATGGCACTGATTTTTTCATCAAGTTGGTCATTTTGGCTATTTTTCTTGTGATATTTATTATAAATGTACCCTAATAATTAAAGAACCCCATTATTCTTTGCAGATCTTTTTTAGTATTTGGTTTCTTGATTTTCTTTATAATTTCTCATCCATTGTCTTTCATGCTAATGGTATTGGTACTTCTGTCCCCTTTTTCATCTGTCCTAGTGTTGCTCCTATGGCAACCTTACTTGCATCACAGTCTAATATGAATTGTTCATTATAATCCGGTGTATTGAGTGATGGCAGTTTTGCTAGTTCCTCCTTGATATTATCCAGTTCCTCCTGTTCTTTCCATGTCCATATAAATGGTACTGATTTTCTCATGAGTTTTGTCATCTTCGTGGTTTTCCCTGCAATATTGGGGATAAATGTGCCATAATAATTAAAGAAACCCATTATTCTTTGGATATCTTTCTTGTTATTTGGTTTCTCTATTTTTCATATCATCTCTCTAGTTTATCATCTACATCGCACTTGATTTCAAATTGAGCCCTTATGTTGTTGGGCATCCCTTTGCAAATGAGCGGAAAAAGGTCATATTTTGAATATTGGTTTTCTCTTGAGCTTAGTGTAACCAACCTCTTGACCTGCTGTATGTAATTGCGGATGTCGTCTGTCTTCTTCATTTTCATTCCATTTAGAATTTTCCTATATTGGTTTTTGAAACTTTTGTTTCCGTAATATTCTATGAAGTCACCAATTAGTAGTTTGTAGTCTGTTTTTGTTTCCAGATCTAACAGCAGATAATGCTGCCCTGCTGCTCCTGTCAAGTATAAGGGGAATCTTGTTGCTGCTGAGTGTTGTCTCACTTTTCTTTCTGCCATTGTTAGCACAAACATTTGGAGCCATTCCCTGAAAGTTGGGTTGTAACCATCTACTCTGCCATTAAATTTTGGTAGTGTGGCTTTACAAGGGATCATGTCGTTTTCCACTTCCTGGTTCAGTATTGAGTTACTGTATTTGGGTTTCATGTGTTTTGCAATAGTCTCAGTTTGTCTTTTAGCTGAGCTATTTCTTCTTGCCTCAAATCTTTGTCTCCAATTGGTCATTTTTCTTCTACTTCCAGCAAGTCCTGTTGTGATTGTGCTGGCTGTTCACTGTTGTTTGTTTCAAGTCATATTATTTTGCTTCTCAGTTGCGTTATCTCTGTGGCTTGTATATCATTATCTTGTATTTGCTGCCAGTTTGTTCTCTCTAATACATTATTCTTTTCTTGCAATAGCTGATTCTGCTCTAGAAATCTACTGTTCTATTCTGTCAGTTGCTTCATGAGTGCCTTAATCTCATTCTGGAATACTTCACTTTGTTCAATTAGTCTAGTATCCATGTCAACTTGGATATTTCTAATTGTTTCCACACTCACTAGCTCAATGTCTTCTATCCTCTTTGTTAGTAAACTTATTTCTTCTCACAAGAGTTTTTTGGTTTCGTTATTTTTTCTCAAGATTTCCATAATCTCTGGGGTTCCTGGTTCAGAAGAGGATTCCTGTCTTATTGACTCTGTGGTTTGGGTTGCTTCAGAATATTCCTTGGGTATGATGATGATCGTGTCGTCATGGGGGTGGTAGTTTTTGGTATCACTTTCTTTGTGCTTCCTCTTTTGTTACCTTTGTTGTTTGTCATTATTTCTTGATGTTGTAGTGGCTTTCCAGTTTGGTTACAATTCAAGAGTCCAGTTTGCAATTGTTGTGGTTAAAATTTTCTGCCTTTGCTGACTTTGTTTTTGCGTTCACTGCTCTGTTGCTTCCTTTCTTCTTTTTCTTTGAATTTGTCTTAGGGTTTTGAAAGAGTGTTGCTGTGTGTTTCCTCTCCATTGACTTTGTTCTTATTTGTCATGGTTGTCATGTAACATCCTCCACCAGGCCTATTTGCACAGCGCATTATCATGAGTAACTATCACTTAAGTAAATGGCGGGTGAGGATTTACCAATTTAGAAAACTGCCAGATGTTTCCTCTTTATTAACTGGTTAGGTTAATTGAGTACTAATCATCATTGTTTAGGTGATGTTTCCTGGTTAACTCATCTGTGGGCTACTGCCTGACGCTGATCTCCACACCACAGTTCCTCTCTTCTGTGAATGGTTGACCAATTCCACTGCACCATCTCAGCTCAATGGGAATTAATTATGTGTACCCTACATTAGCTCAGTGCATGTACTCATGTCAAGATGTAACTGACTTAACCTCAATTTTGTAAAGTGTTTGTTAGATTGATTAAGTAAAGCAAACAGGCATTGACACTAACTGCAGTTATTTAATATTAAAGTAGCCATTACCGTAAAATTACTGGCTTTAGAAATTTAATTAATAAGTTGCAGTTTCCTACACCTACATTTAATAACAATACATGTAAAGTCATTTATTTGGTCGATTATAGTCAAGTCTCCTACTATTAATAAAAGATAAATATCCCTAGGGTTTGGCTATCCAGCCATTTCAAGCATCTATTAAATTGTACATGTATAGATTGATAGTCAGACTAGGCAAGAATCAAAAAACTCCTATCTGTAACATAAGTGCTGTTTCATGACTGGCACAAGGACCCTTCGAATCACTCCCGTGATGGAATCCAGCCACTACTCGACACAACTTGCCTAGCTGAACATTTTATTAAATATCAAACCAGATAAATGAAGAATGAAAATAAAATAAACTCTGAAGAATTTATTGTTCATCAAATTTCTCTTAAATTCTAAGCTATTTATTTAAAAAGTTTTAAGTACCTGCTGATTTTGAATTTTGAATTAATCTTCTGCCAATATGGCTGTTCTTATGTAAGTGTAATTTCACTTGTTACAATTTGTCAAATAATACTTAATTGGCTCCAGTATTTTTCTTAGAATGTACAATATTGTAACTTAGTTGCATTTACAAAATGAATAAGATAATTAACTAAATTTTTACAATCATATTTCTGATCACTATTAATCATTCGACGTTAATCTCTTGTTTGCAGCTTATTCCTTTTGGGTGATGCTCCACTAAAGTTACCATGATTCAGGCTGTCACTGTTAAGGAGCTATTTGTTACCCCAGACCCAGTGCAGTTTCCTCCTGAATTTTCACCAGATCTTAAGCAATAATTATCATTACTAAATCTTTGACAATGAATCTAAAATGAGTTAGTAGATAACTTAATGAAAAAGATTGAATGCATTCAAAGGAAGCCAAATTTATTGTGCACTTCACTACAGTAAACTCAGATATTTATCACAAAATCTGTAACTTATTACCTGGATATTGTTTACCGTTTCAAAACACAATTTCCCTTGCAAAGTTAAAACAAGCAATCACATGTAATTTGAATCAAGGGGACAAATACTAACACTATCAAATAACTACACTTGAAAATACAAATAATTGATTTAAAAGAAATTGATACAGATAGGTAGCAACAAATCACAAAATCAGGACGTCATGAAGATGTAACACTATTTTCAGAGTGCCAAAATAATAAAATCAAAAAATAGGCCCTGAGTGACTCTACA
>CABFPE010000935.1:0-12203 GCA_900660155.1 Hofstenia miamia | reverse complement strand
CGGCTTTGGGCAGGAGCCCATGGAATAACCGAAGAGGAAACATCATACTGCCCAGTCACCTAAACAGTGATGGTTATTACCTGAGTACTTAATTAACGTAACTAGTTAATAAGAAAGAGAAATTTGATGGATCAACAAATGGGTAACACCTCACCCGCAGTTTACTAAGCATCCCTTAGCAGTGATTAAACACGGCGAAACAAGCTAGGTGGAGGATGTTACAATTACTGTTGCTTGGCTCACTATCAAGTGAGTCCATGCTAATGGTTTTCACTGAGTTGCCCTCTAATTGGCTCACTGTTGACTCTTTCTTTCAGTAATTGACCAGCGGTTCGGTCGATATATAAGTTATCCACAAGCTGTGGGTTTTTTAGATATGTTAGCCTCAAATTGCTTTTATATATATATATGGTTCTTAGCCCACTTACACCTTCCCCAGGAACTCCAATTGTTGCACTGCCCTTGAATTGGCAAGGTGGACTGGAAGGAAGGTTGATCTGCTTCATGCCAGTTGTCTGCATGCCCTTGAATCAGCACTGCAGATCTCTGAGATTTTCACTGGTTCTCTGCTTGCCCTTGAATTGGTGGTGCAGATCTCTGGCAGGAGAGGCATTATGTCTTTTTGTCTCCCTACCCTTGAATTGGCATTGGGGACTACTCAGACACCTTCTCACTCAGCACCTTTGATTAGTCAGGGGTTTTTTCTTGTTCTTTCTGCCTTCTGTTTGATGCCAGGTTCAAGACCTTCTCTGAATTCTTCTCCACAGATTGGTCATTGCCATCTCCTTGATTCTCTGGTTTTGGCGCACTCTTTTGCTCATTGGCTGTTGGTGTTGCATCTCTCTGTAGATTTGCCTAATTTCAGTGAGTAAGTTTAAGTCCCACACTTCAGGGTCATATACATATATATATATCTCTCACTGCCCGCCTTGGCAGCTCTCTCCTTTGTAAATTTTCATTACTGATATTTGTTTCAAACTCCTCATTGAAACTTTCCTGAGGTAAACTATCTAGTTTTCTCATATCATACATAATTTTGTTTCCATTAATTCACTTTATTTTAAATTTGGTATTTTCATCTAATCTAGACTCCTCAATGTCTGCTGTTGCTCATTTTAGGTTCTGAAAGTGCAGTAATCTTACATTATTTAACATGTATTCATTATTTGGCAGTACTTGCATTATCTTATAAAGACCTGACCAAATTGTTTTTAGCTTTCAGACCTGGTTTGTGTCTGTTAGTTTTATTGGTGTAAATGTGTATACTGTGTTGTCTATTTTGTGTGCATGACCATAAATTTTTTTATTGTAATTTTGGTGTTGTCTCCCAGCAGATTTCTTTGTATTATGGCACATTGTCTCATGTATTGCTGTTATTCGACTTTTTAATTGGTTCATGTACTGGCTGTCCATTTTTTCACTGTAGGTGAAGTATTGCATTGATAGTGGCATTACTGCCTCCCTTATCAGTTTAATCAGCATCCTGTTAAACCTTTCCACTGCGCCATTTGCCTGTGGGTGATATGCTGTTGTTCTCTCACTTACTATCTCCAGTAGATGCAACATTTCCTGGAACAGGTTACTTTTGAATTGTGGACCTTTATCTGTGATTATTGTGTCCATGGGTAAAAACTTCAAAATCCATTCCTTCATTACTATTTCTGTGGTTGTTTCTGCCATCATGTTCTTCATTGAGATCATTCTTGCATACTTGTTGAAGTTATCTACTATTACTAGTAAGTGTTGTTACCCCTCCTTGTCTTTTGACAACATCTCTAGATCAATATGCACAATTTCACAATTTCATTGGGTTTTGTTGCTATGATCTTCTCTAGCAGTGCCCTCTGCATTGGGAAATGCTGTTTGTTGTTAAGGAGACACATTGTACACATATTGATTATCTCCTCTGTGACTTTTCTTACTGCTGTCATGATAAATCTTGTGTTGAGAGTGCTCTCTGTTTGCATAATGCTTAGATGGCCTTTTTGTGCACCTTTCTTATTAGATCTCATTAGTAATATTCTGGTATTTCAATCCTATTATTCTGTGAGTCCACATATAGGAGTTCATTCTTATTTCTTCTCCATTTGCACCTTTAATAATAGCTCACCATTAATTTTGATAGTTTTAGGCTTGATTCTTGTAGCTTTCTTATGATCTTGTTTAGTATAACATCATCTTTTTGTTTTTCTATGATCTCTTGTTCTGATATCTCTTCCTTAATTGCAATTGGCAACACTGCTTGTCCTTTTTTATCAATGTTTATTTCAGGCAGTTCCTTGTACTCTGTATGCAGTAGGAATTGGAACTGCTTCTTCTCACCATCTTCTTTGCTTGCATCTCTTTGTACTCTGGGAGTGCTGTCCAAAAATCTGCATTAGTATGCAATGTCCCTCTTCAGTGTTTGATGGTAAAAGTAAATTCATTTAGGTACTCAATCCATCTTGATACTATCCCTGACTTATTTCCTGAGAAATTTTTGAGCCATGCTAGCCCACTGTTGTCTGTGCAGACTCTAAATTCCTGTCCAATTAAGAAATGCTTGAATTTTTTTATGTTTTTGATCAGGGCAAGCATCTCCAGTTTTGTTGATCCATAGTTTTCCTCACTTGGCTTCAGTTTGCAGCCAAAAAACTGTATTGGCACTTCCTTTTTGTTCTTAACTTTTCCAAGTGTTGCTCAAATTCTGCTTTGCTAGCATCACAGTCCAGGATGAATGTTTCATTATAGTCAGGCATATTTAGTGATGGTAGCTTTGCTAATTCCTCCTTTATGTTGTCTAATTCTTCTTGCTCCTGCCAAGTCCATATTGTAGCATAATCCAAAAAAGAACAAAATTACAGAAAAGAAACTAAGATTGAATCATACATTTATTGATTTCATTAATTTTGTAATTGATTGAATTAACACAAAACTAAGTCATGTGATTTGAATCTGTAAATAATTTTGTAAAACAATTATTTGTCACCTTAAATTTTGACAAATCACATGTGGACAATAAAGCTCCAGGTTGATTTTGATACAACCATATTAATGCAGAACTTTTTCTATGTTGGCAACACAAAAACAGTGACAGGTATTTGTTTATTGATAAATATGTATATAAATCTTTGCTATAAATATGCAACATGTAAAAAAAAGGTTGATGGAGAATAAACTCCTCATTACTCACTTATCTTTTATCAGTTTAATTATTTATTAAAATGTGTAGCTAGGCATTTCATGTTTGTAATGATCAAGAGGCTGTTGCAAGGGATTAGAATAGTTGTTGCCTAGATCAGATCAAACATTTAAGTTATGGATAGGTGTAAGGGTTTTTTACTTACTGCCTAGCTGGCTATTGATTGCTTGCAGAGCTTCATATAGTACCAGATTCAGTAACTAGTTTTTATCATCAGCAGTTAGTGTCACTGAAAGGTTGCCTAATTATATTGCTTCAGTTACACATTAATGAGAATGAGTTACTAAGTCAAATAGTGTCCTTTCTTTATTATCACATAGTTAGGGTACACATTATAAACATAGTTCCTTGAGAATGAGCTGAGCTGATCAATTGATGGAACCTCACTCTGTTGGTTGCAGTTTGGTGGATAGCTTCTTGGCAATCAGATACTGCTTCAGGCAGTGGGCCCATTGTTAACTGGAGTCTCTCTCATACAGTTACCTAAACCATGGTTGTTACTTGTTACTCTTAAATCATAGAGATACTAAATATAGTTTATTATAAAAATAGAGAAACAGTGTACATGAGACAATGAAAGTTAAGTTAATTAGACATTACCCCACTTGAAAGAAACTGTAATTCAATGTCACTAAATGAGTCTGAATTAATGCACATCTTGGCCTGGGTGATGTTTCTATATGGCAACCATGACAGGATGCTGAAAGTCCTATTAACATCTGGAACTTACATTACTAAGAAAGTTACCATTATGCTGTTGCTATTAAATACTGTTCTCTAACTCATATTGTTGTGTTAAATTGATTGAATATGGTGAAACTCACGCATACTGGAATGTGGTTACATATATCTCTCTTGCTCTGTGTATATGTCTTTCTACTTTACTTCCTAACTTATGGAAAATTTTTTTTTTGCTTAATGGAATGAAAAATCAAAAGAAAACAAGGTAACATACAAAACTACTGTAACCTCACAACAGGAAAAGATCACTACAACTGAATTTATAATGATGAATAAGAAAAACAAGAAAAATCAAAACCAAACTACCCTAGCAACATCAGCAAGAACACAATCACTTGAAAGTTTATTCCCCACTACAGATGTAGAAATGCAAATGGTACCCCTAGAAAATGAATTAAACTTGATTGAGATCTTACAAACACTGAGAAGGAATGCTGAAAACAAAATGGCACTAACTAATCAAATTTCAATACTAAATGAGAAATTTAAAAGAATAGAAAAAGAAAGGGAAGACATTATCAATAAACTCAAACAAGACATGAGTGAATGATTGGAAGAGCAAAGGAATATTTTTCAAACACAAATTGAAATACTAACCCAAAAAGTGTTGGAAGCAAACCAAAGAGTAGTTGAACAAAATGAGAGATGGGAGACAATGTATAACAAACTAGAAATAGAAAACAAGAACTTCAAACAAGAGAATGAGATGCAACAGTTAGAACTTGAGCAATTGAAGGATCAATTGAGACTAATAAAACTGTCAAAAGATGAAGACCAAATATCAAAACCAATTCCAATGAAAAACATTTTAATTTCAGAAGAACCAGAAATGGAACTTGGAGCTCTGAAAAGGAGGACATAAATGAATTATGAGAAACAGAGAAACATGGCAACCAAAGAAGAAGAGGAAAAGGAAAAAATAATTTATGAAATAACTCAAGAAGTTAAAAAGAGAGTATCAATGGAAGGAGTAGAAAATCTGAAAAAACCATTGTATAAAAAAACAATACTAACAGAAAGAGGAAATGATGAACCAATGCCATGCAAAGCCCAAATATGAAAGTTCACAGGGAAGATAGATAGCTATTCTCCAACATTGAGGAATGGTTAGAACTTTTCTAACTAATCATGACAGAAAGGCAAGTGGAAAGGCAGTGGCAGCAAGGCTACTATTGTATTTAGCTGGAGCAGTACATCAACATTATCTAATGCTTGACACAGACACAAAGAGAAATTACAAACAATTAACGGGAAGCTTCATCAAGTATTATAGAAATGAAAGTTTTAAAAATCAATACAGGTTGATACTTAATGAATGAAAATGAGAAAGTTTGATGACATCAGAAATTATATTTTGCAAGTGGAAAAATTACTGACACTAAGTTCCAGAGGAGGATATTAATCCAAATATGACTTATTTTCACATATAGCATAAGGTTTGCAGAAAACATAAGGCAACAGTTTGAGATAAAATGTGATATAGATGACAAACTGGAGAAAATGATCAGAAAGGCAGTTGATATTCAAGTTATGTTGGAAAATAACTCAAGGATTTATGAAAAAGCTACATGAAATCATCAGAATGTGATAAATTGGAAAACAAAAGAAGCACAGACAAGACCCTCACAAACAGGTACTGTCAAGAAAGATGATAAAATAATAAAGATAAAAACCAAAAATGGACAAACAAAGAAACTTAAGGAAAAGGATGTCCATTGCTACAATTGTGGTCAAAAAGGGCATAGAAAAACCAAATGCAAAAAATCAATAAATATTGTAGAAGAGAGAGAAGGATATTTTGATGACAAAGATAAAATAAGTTGAGATTATGAAATTACATCAGAAATTGAAAAGATTGAAATTAATGAAGAGTCAGAAAACTAGAAGGTGCAACAACTCTGGACAACTGTGCACCAGTCATGATCTTGACTAATCTACAAAATGTTAACACAATAACAGTTGTGATAAATGCTGTAATGATTAAAGCTACAATTGACACAGGTGCAGTTAAATCAATCATAACAGATGAATGTGCAACAAAATTAGGATTTATGCAAGACGAATTGTTGAAATCACACAGCAGACTGATAAATGCATCAGGTGAATACATAGATACAAAAGGAATGCTAGAAGCAGTGAGAATGAGAATAGCAAACAAGACATTTGAACAATCACTAAATGATAAGAGTTGAAGAGGAAAAAATTGAAATTAACAAAGAACAACAAGAAGACGATATGCTATTTGAATTAATGGAAGATATTAAACTACAACTGTACCACTGGAAGATGCATATGATCAGGTGCAAAATAACAGCAGAAGTAATGATATATGAACAAACTGGAATCAATATGAAAAGAATTTTGATGCTCTCAAGTATATGTGCAATTAAAAATGGTGAAGGAAAAGTCCCAATACTAAATTCCATGAACTGCAACATCAACATAAATCAAACAAAGGTGAAAATTTATGGAAAATACGTGAAATCTAGTGTAAGGATGATCTGGAAACCATTATAAGAGGACGATGGAGTTAGTAATCCATAATGCCAACTAAAAGGTGTGTGGATGAAAGCACAAGTAACCATCAGGGTTAGTAATCCACAAGGTCAACTAAAAGACACGTGGATGAAAACTGAAGAGAAAGAAAGAAAACTGGATATAAAAGAAGAGGATTACAAACACTTACAACAGAGCAAGAGAGAATCATTACAAAAATTACTAAGAAAACACAGTCAAATTTTTAACTTTGTTGAAATAAGCATTTGACAAGTGATTGGTGAAACACACAAAATAGTGACAATGATGCATAAACCAATAAAGTTACCAGTAAGAAGAGTCCCTGAACAATTGAAAGATGAATACAATAGAATTCTGAAAAAACTAATTGACAAAAAAATAATAAGACCAAGTGAAAGCCTGTATGCAGCACCAACAGTCAAACTAGGAAAAAAATACAGATTGTGCATTGATTTCAGAAAATTCAATGAGGTAATGAAAAAAGACTCCTATTCATTACCAAGAATCAAAGATATGCTTTATGAGGCAAGCAAGCACAAATATTTTACAGTGATAGACTTGTGTAAAGCCTATTGGCAAGTGCAAATGGAACCAAACAATATAGAGAAAACAGCATTCATAACACTATACAGACTCTATGAATGGATATATATATATATATATATATGGCATTTGGATTATGTAATGTGCCAGCAAGATTTCAGCATTATATCATGAAAGTCCTGAAGAATAAACAAAACAAAATCAAGGAAGGAATAAATGTGTATATTGATGATATAATCATAATGAGCAATACTGTGGAACAACATCTGTAGAAACTGGATAAAATGTTGAGGATATTGAAGGATGCTGGACTAAGAGTAAATGGTAATAAGTGTGATATACTAAAAAAGAAAGTGGTATTACTGGGATGAATAAGAAGTAAAGGACAAATTAGCATGAAAGACAATGCATGAGAAATGATAAGAAAAATTGAGAAACCAAATACAAAAAAAGACTTGCAAAGGATAATGGTACATTTATACTGAATATCACAGGAAAAACGGCAAAAATGACAAACTTGATGAAAAAATCTGTACCATTTGTGTGGACCTGGGAACAGTAGGAGGAACTAGATAAAATAAAATATGAACTATCCAAATTGTCTTCTCTGAACACTCCAGACTATGGAAAACAATTTATATTAGACTGTGATGCAAGCAAAGTGGCAATAGGAGTGGCAATTAGCCAAATTAAAAACTAAAAACAAGCAAGGAGAATTACAGATCCACAAAACTGGAGATGCTTGCATTAATAGAAAGTATAAAGAAATTTCAACACTTCTTAATTGGGAAAAATTTCCAAGTGAGGACAGATAACAGTGGCCTTGCCTGGCTAAGAAAATTCTCAGGGGACAAGTCATCAATAGTCTCACACTTGACAGAATATCTCAACAAATTTAATCTTAAAATCAAACATAGAAAAGGGAAACTCCACTCTAATGCCAACTTCTAGACCTCATTACCAGAATATGAAAGAGATCTTGAATGGAAAGAAGGAAGCAAAACAGAATTTCAATTTATACCTCACAATGAATATGAGAATTTACCTGATATAAACGTTGACAAAAAAGGAAAAGCAATCATACTGATCATGATTAAAGAAGAAATAGCTGAAGATGAAATCATAGAAAGACAAAACCAGGACATAATACTAAAAGAAATAAAAGAAAATCTAAAAAACCAAGAAAAGAAGTTATCCAAAACTGCAAATAGCTATTTCAATCAATAAACATGGAAAATGAATGACAACAGATTACTGTACACACAGTAAAAACCAATCAGATAGTGATAACCAAATATTTTAAAAGAGATTTAATAAGGAAAACTCATGAAAAGGGACATTTGGGTATCATACAGACTGAAATGACATTTAACTCAAAGTACATCACAACAGGAGTAAGAAAGGTTACAGAAGGCGTCATAAATAAGTGCCTACTGAACAATCCACAACACTTCCCAGCACAGAGAGCACCACTGGAAAAAATTATATCCACTAAACCAAATGAGATTGTACATATCAATATAGAAATGCTATCAAGAGATGAAGAGGGGTACCAATATCTATTAGTAATGTTAGATAACTTCACAAAATACGCCAAAATGATTCTGATGAAAAACATGACAGCTGAGGAAACAGCAAGCATTGTGTAGCATCACCCAAAAAGGAATAAGCTGCAAACAAGAGATAACGTCAAATGATTAATAGTGATCAGAAATATNGGCAGTTCCATTGGTAAGATGCAGCTGGCGGATGTGTTCCTGGATATGCACGCCTACCTCTAAGTGTCGATCCTGTCTTCCAGTATCTCTGCTTTATCTAAATAAGCTGAGTAAATTAAGTAGCTACAAAGGCTCTTGCATATTAAATGAGTTTAATAAACCACACACTTATCATAAAGGAGAGAAATCAGAAAAGTGTCAACTTTGCTTTATGTTTAATCTAAGAAAAGTAATAGTTTTCTCTAAGTATTGCCATCACAGCAGGTTGGCATGATTCTACACTATCTAAGGAGGAACCAATTGTCACAGCAGCTCCTAAATTAAGCTAAGACTTACTAGTAGGAATGTTGGCGAGATTCTACATTATAATATATGAAATTCTAATATAAGTATTTCAACTTACAGAAATCATTAACCTGCTGCAGATTGGGTGGAACACATGGCAAAATAGGATGGGACTGACAAACATAGCTTTTCAATTTAAATAAGTATTACATGAAATATTTCGTTCTGCAAAACATTTCTGTCACATAATGGCATATGAAAATCAATTCTGAATGATTAATATTAATACATGGGAAAAATTATTTTAATGATTGCACTAAATAGACTGGTATTGTTATGACTTTTCAAAGTCTTTTTGCACATTGTAGTGCTGCTGCTCTTCAACTTCAAAGGAAGTATTTGATAGATGTTTTTGAAAATTTCAGTTATATGCACTTTGTGATCAAAAACCCCAGATGAAAACAATTAAGATTCTTAAAAGAAATTCAATTTCTCCAATTAGTTTAAATAGTTATTGAATAATTTGTTGCACATTGAATCTAATTTAAAGTGTTTTAGGAAATTGCTACATGTACAAATTATTACTATAGCAATTTATTGCATTTTGAAAGACTTGCTTGCTTAAAAAATTTTGAACAGTATTTTAAAGAATTTTTTATTTCTTATTGTATAATGCTAGCCAAGGCTTTCTATACTAAGATATAATGCTTGCAAATATATGAATAACTATATTATGATATTATATTTGGCGAGCAATGCAAGCAATGATATACTTTCCAAGCAATTCATACCAATTTGACTAGGGTCTTAACCTTACATTACACCAAAATATGTAAACTATACCTGATTACAGTTGCTAGCTTAATATTTATATGCACTTTTCAGTGTAGCATCACCCAAAAGGAATAAGCTGCAAACAAGAAACTAACATTTAATGATTAATAGTGATCAGAAATATGATTGTAAAAATTTAGTTAATTACCTTATTCATTTTGTAAATGCAACTAAGTTACAATATTGTACATTCTATGAAAAATACTGGAGCTGATTAAGTATTATTTGACAAATTGTAACAAGCAAAATTACACTTACGTAAGAACAGCCATATTGGCAGAAGATTAATTCAAAATTCAAAATCAGCAGGTACTTAAAACTTTTTAAATAAATAGCTTAGAATTTAAGAGAAATTTGATGAACAATAAATTCTTCGGAGTTTATTTTATTTTCATTCTTCATTTATCTGGTTTGATATTTAATAAAATGTTCAGCTAAGCAAGTTGTGTCGAGTAGTGGCTGGATTCCATCACGGGAGCGATTCAAAGGGTCCTTGTGCCAGTCACAAAACAGCACTTAATTCTNAATAAATGACTTTACATGTATTGTTATTAAATGTAGGTGTAGGAAACTGCAACTTATTAATTAAATTTCTAAAGCCAGTAATTTTACGGTAATGGCTACTTTAATATTAGATAACTGCAGTTAGTGTCAACACCCGGTTGCTTTACTTAATCAATCTAACAAACACTTTACAAAATTGAGTTTAAGTCAGTTACATCTTGACATGAGTACATGCACTGAGCTAATGTAGGGTACACATAATTAATTCCCATTGAGCTGAGATGGTGCAGTGGAATTGGTCAACTGTTCACAGAAGAGAGTGACGTAGAAATACAAAATAAATGTTTAGAGAATAAAATCACCAAAAGTCCCTGAGCGACTCTACACGCCCCCCTTGCTCAAATTAATTTTCGGCTACTAGTTGGAGGGCTGGCCCAGACACTATGTTTTGAGTGGCCACTATCATCTTCGTAGCTAAATCACCATACCGCATTTGGACCTCAGCATCATGTGCCATGTAGAATCGTTGGAGGTAGTTGAACAAAAGATTCTGAAAATCAATATGGACGCACTCGAACGTGTCAATTGTTTTGCCACTATTCAGGAACTGACATAGGTTGTAGATGTTAAAATCGTCACCGAAGAATGTGTGTACCGTGCTACGCCAATAGAGGCGGCTGAGGGTCTCCATCATCCTTGAGTCGTATGCTATGATGGTGTTAATTCTAGGCTGGCGGGGCGCATCTATGACGAAGGGTATGGCGTCGATCNTTTGCTACTATTCAGGAACTGACACAGGTTGTAGATGTTAAAATCGTCATCGAAGAATGTGTGTACCATGCTACGCCAATAGAGGCGGCTGAGGGTCTCCATCATCCTTGAGTCGTATGCTATGATGGTGTTAATTCTAGGCCGGCGGGACGCATCTATGATGAAGGGTATGGCATCGATCGAGCAAGTCATCTCGCATCCATTGTAGGTTCGCCGCAGTTGGTCCCTCGTTTCCTCCAAAATATTGTCTCTGGTAATAGCGATCGCCTTTCTGGTAGCGATAAAGTATGGATGTAGCATCTCTTTGCCAACTTTTGATAGTTTTCTTCTTCGTTCTTCTGTCTTCTGCGATCGCACAGTGGACGTAGCGGGGGAAGAGGTCAAAGGGGCTATCGAGTCGCACATGTGAGGGGTATTTACAGGCTGTATTACTCTAAAAGGGGTTCTATAATTAAGAGTTCGTGGTGTTGGNGGAATCGGAATCTGCTCAGCGCCTTCCTGACGTCCTCTTTTCCTTGCACGGGCCTCAGCAAGCGGAGAAACGTGTCTCCCACGCCTAGGTGAGGCATGTCGTCCAAGTTCACTACCCTCCATCCTCCTTCGTACTCGGTGGTGGGTGGGTGGAGCTGGTGATTCCCTCTTGCGGTTTACTGGTTTCATTCCTAAATGTAGTTATAAGATTTAAATCCCAAATGTTGGGATCATAAGTAGTTCTCGCCCTTCTGGGGGGGGAGTGTACGTGGTTCTAGATTCTCACTAGTCACATCATCACAACTGTACTTGGTGTCGGAAAAATCGTCTTCAGAAAAGCTTGGTTAATTATCGTATTTTGTGTATATATCGACACCGTTATCTACTAGCATAAATTCATTATTATCGTCTATAATTACATGCTCTATATCTTTGATGGCTCGCTTAAGTCTTTGAAAGTGTACCGTTTTACCGTTGTTTAAGGTGTATGTATTGTGGTCAAGCACTTTTTCGATTGTAAATGGGCCTTGCCAATCGTTAGCAAGTTTTTGTACCTGGTGACTATCGGTTGTGATGCGGGGTAGGTAAGCAAAGACCTTGTCACCACGCTTATGAGGTTCACCATACAACTTTTTATT
>CABFPE010000934.1:202676-218616 GCA_900660155.1 Hofstenia miamia | reverse complement strand
TCATCAAAGATAACAGCAAAAACGGGACATTTCATCATCAACTGATTGAAAGAAAGATTTCAAAGTTTCAACTTTATCCATATTAGCTACTCCTGAAATAACGTTTTGCAAAGTTCTAATGCAAGGTAAATAAAAAGTTACGGCTAAAGTTGTAAGTTACTTTTGATTTTGAAGAAAAGTCAAGAGCGAAAAGTAAATAACATGGTGAGAACACAGTTTCATATGGTTTTTTCAGATTCATTACTTGAATGTGACGATTTTTAAATCTAATCTTCTTATCTTCTGAATCAGGAAGAGCAGAACAATATCTTAAAAGTTCATTAACTTCTCTCCAAAGTTTAATGTAATTAGAAGTTAAAAAAGGGCATCTTACTTTCTCCGCATACCTATAAACCTCTCAAAGTATTTTCCCGTTTTTAAAATTGAAAAGCAACTACCAATTTGCAATGGCACCAGCTCTTTCTCGACTGAAAATGTAACCGTAATCATGACCTTGTACAATATCAAATTTTTCCTTATACAGATCATTGAAGTTTTGACAAAATGTCTTTGAGTCAATAAGATCGCTCTCCAAAAATGTTTTCATTTCATTAGGATATTGATTGCGATATACTGATGAAGATTTCAATGTTGATTTTCTGGGCTTTTGAGCGGTAAGTACACATGATGGAGGCACATTAGGAAACATGGATGGGGGATGAATAGGTACCAACGACCCACCTAAAAACAATAAATTGACTGAAATAATGACTTTCAATTGCTTAACCCTACACAGCCCAGGGATTTTTGGACAATGTTCATGATACTATGTAAAAATAATTTTAAGCACTTATAGCTCAAAAACTATGCTCAATCTTAAAGCAATACATGATAGAGCCTCCTCTTTTTTCGCCTTAAATGCGCGACGCGGCCCCGTGACCCTTGACGCCTCAATGGGATTGAAGTATCTTTGCACATATGAAGGAACAGCAAAAGTTGTTTGTGCATTCAAGGGCTTAAAATTGACAGATTTTAAATCTTTTTGACAAATTCGAAGTTTTCAAAGAAAACTTGTTCATTTTCTCAACAATTTAGGCCACAGCAGTGCGCTTTAATAGAAATGCTCAACATTGCTTTAAAGTATATTCCCCAATAGACCTAGCCATGCCCCAAGATTTGCAAACAGGCTTGGAGACAATTCGTTGTAAATGTGGAAAAACGATTTGTCCTTTAAAACAGAAACCAAGCTGTTTAGGGTTCACAATAATCATAATAAATAATAATATTCAATAATCTAAATATAAGAGTGTACTGTTGAACTAAATAGAAATAAGCATTAACTATTATCAAGGCGTTCTTGCCTATTTTTAAATTTAAATTTTAGGCCAGACAAAACTTTAAAAAATAATTGTATCGACAGTAAGCTAATTATAATTTGCTCACATTAATTCATTAAAAAGCAATTCAGTATTATGCTTACCTCGAACTTTTTTTGATGCAAAATCCTTAGGTCAATGATCTTCTGAATGAATGATATTAAGGAGATCACGCAACCATGAATTTAATTCATCAGGATCAACTGGAAAACTAAATGATTTCCCCCGAGTAACCTTTTGATATTCCATTGAGTTTATCAGCTTTTGTTAGGCGATAACCAGTGCGACAGCCTGCAACAGAATAAACGCGAACCATAGCACATAAGACGACAGACAACTATATGATGTATTGCGTGCAGAAAATTTGTGCCGCACAAAATCTGATCGACGAAAGATGACAGCCAATTAAATTGAACCTCCGCTAATTTCGGATCCTTTCTGATTGCACTGCCTGTCTTATAAGGTAGCCTTGAATATAGGAATTAAAAACACTATATTGATTCCGCTTTGTATTTTCAAATAGTTTTACATTAATTACGTTTAAAGAAATGAAATACATTAAATTTGCAACTGTAAATAAATTGAAAAAGGGCATAGAAATAGATGAGTGCTTTTTGTACTAAACGTTAACGATTTGTTCATCTCCGTAAAAATAATCTTATTCTTAAATTTGTTGCTTGGGGTAGAATTCTTTCCCAAATATAACCGAACATTAAATATAATTTTATTTTGTTAAAGAACCACGAAATAAGTAAAATTTATTCGACTTTCTTATAATGATAACGTTTAATAAATAAACCTTTAAAATGCTTAGGCCTATATTTTCTATAAGAAGTGGTGAATTTTAGATGGTTTTTCTTTATTTTACTTGTGTACTACCCGTAAAATGTGTATCTATACCCACCCTACCCGCGATTAGAATTAGTACCCGTACACACAAAGCCCTCATATCAAATGGTCAATGTGTTCATGATATTTACTGTTACATAAATTTATTTATATAAAATATAAAATATATTATGGAACTAATCTATGACTATAAAGTTAAGTTATTTCTATTTTACAATTTATAATATTTCAACATCCGCATCCACCATTCTTGTGTTTTTTGTTTTGAGCTGATACCTGACTTAAATCTAAGTTACTGTTCCTCATCTGCTGGGTTGTGTGTTGCTGTTGAATGATTTCTTCTGCCAAGTATTCAAAAACTTCTGTGACGTTTATGCCTTCTTTGGCACTACTTTCGAAATATGCTGAACCAATATATTCTGCTTTACTCTCCCCTTCTTCTAGGGGAACTGCACGTTGAACGCTAAGGTCGCATTTGTTTCCCACAATTATAATCTAAAATACATAATCTCAATTTGCATACAAAAAATATTTTTTTTATTAAATAAAATTCATGTAGCCTGGGTAGAGTTCTTTTGATAACAGAGATCGTGAATGCTAAGAAAATGTTAGTAAAATTCTTGCCACGAATCTACATACAAAAACTAGTGTTTTGCCGATTTGCTAGGGTATAAATTCAATATCAAATGTATTTCATGTTAACATAGCCATTAACCTAATCACCAATGTGCACACAAAAGAGATTCACGAATAACGGTGAAATTTGCAGTTATGGCAAATTTTTACAAAAAAGTTTACGGTTTATTTGGCATTGTTTATGACGTCATGAAGATTGTTAAATACACAGATCTAGCAAATAAATTGAATAAACTTGTGCAAACAATTCGAACTATATATTTAATCCATTATTTTTAAAATTATGACAAACATAATGTTTAGTGAAAAGAAATACTGAAGTAAATATATTCGATAGATCAATAACTTGAACTACTCTTCCAAATGATGTAGAACATCTTCAATTTGAAGTACTTACGCACATTCATAACATCAGTCTGTATAATTTTAAAATAATTTTAAGATCAAACAAATTAAAAAATATCTGAAGCATTACCAATAGAAGATAATGAAAAATCAATACAATTAAATGGATAGAAGAACAATTATATTAATTAATTATTGTAGTATATTGTAAAATCTCTATGAATTTCCCACAAATTTTATTATTTTTGAAGATGTCTAAGATATAGTCGAAAACGTTAAACGATGTGTTTTTAGGCCTTAAATATAGAACTTAGGAAAATATGCTTAAATATACATAAATACTTATTATGCATTGCAGGGTTGGAATTGAGTTGGGCTTAAAATTGGGACGGATTTTCGACATGGCAGTTTGGGCCGGGCCGGTCTTGGGCCTGATGCTTTAATTGGTATTTGAAATATAAGAAAAATTTCACTTGATAACATCAAATTGACTAATAACATTCTCTTTAAATTTAATTAGCCTGCCATTGTTGGTTGGTGCAATACTAATCTAAATTTTGTCTGTTTACAAGCAAAGAGCGTGCTTTAAACTCCATTTACTTTGAGTTGATATATGTTGGCAGAGTTTTAGTAATTGATTATATAAGAAATGATAAGTTCTTTAAATGATTAAAAATACCATTGCAATGCTTGAAATAATTAGTTGTGGTAGGAAAAACGTATGAAGGGGATATATATGATACCTTGGCCGTAGGGCATAATACTCAGCAGGGATTGCAATATCTTAAAGACCCTTTAAGTGATTTCTTCAAAAAAAGTATTATAATATTGACTCTAAATACCAATATTTTTTCACCTTCTGGTATTCAGGCCACCTGAGTATGCTTAGCACTTTGTTGCAAGCAAGCATTTAAAGATTAATAAACAAAAGTTCAAACGTATTATCTATATTTACTATCTCTTATTTTAAGGGATATATTGCTTGGATATGCAGGAAAGTGTTATTTTCCTCAAAACATTACATAAATAATTCAAGTAAAAGAAATTAACATCATTTTAAATAAAGTTCGTGTAAAAACTTGACAAAATTTTTTGTGAAGCCCCAGTAGTTTTGTTGAACGTGCAAAAATACATATACAAATAAAAATAAGCACACATTTCATTTTCATATAGAATTTATTTTTTAAGAAATGATTGGGTAAACTAGTAGCAGAATATAAATGCCCTTGTTATGTAGTTCCCTTTGCTTAAGGTTTGTTGACATCCAAACGGCTAATTGCAATAATCGATTTCACTGGGAATTGGCAGTTAAGTTTTGGCATGCCAGTTACTGATAAAATATCTGGAGCTATTCCAACAATTGCCATTATCTCAATTAACATTACAATACTATCAAAGGCATCATTTTTATGTTTTCCAAAAAAAGTCTAAGCAAAATTTTAAAATGTAAACAGTTTCATTTATGAAAAGAGGAGACACACCTCATTTACATTGTGCATTCTGATCTTTGAGATTTTATTATTTTGTGAGGTGAAAGCATTTAACAATTTTAAGAAGAAACCATCAACAAAAGGCTGAAAAAAATTCTAAACAATTTTGCATTAATCTACGGCACACATTTGAATCAATTTAGAAAATTTTTGTCGTCATTGGTAGCATTTTCGAAAATGCACATTCAATAATATTTCATAGCCAAATGCAATCATTTACAGGAGCAGGAGGGGCTCACGTCTGCTCCAGGAAGGCTTGAACTTCCTAGCCCCAGGCCTACGGCCCTGTATTACACGTTTATTGTATTAAGTTTAACAATGCAATTTGACTTTAAATAGAATTGAATAAGCATTGTTGACTGAAAGGCACCCATGCACATATTAATCAGTACATTATGCAAATTATCTAATCAATTCATAATGTAGTGAGTATAGGCGTCTATGAGGCGCAAGACATTGAGTGGCGAAAAAAAATTATATGGGCTGGGCCGAATAATTGGTATTTTGAAATAGGCCGGGCCTGGGCCTAACCTGCATTCGGCCTCGCTGAGATTGGGCCTAAAAAACCGGACTAATACCAACTCTGATGCATTGAATAGTTTTCTAATATTTATAAGACATTGAAAATAGCATTTTGATGTATTCTTATCATAGTATTGAGTGTCATATCAGACCTCAGAAAATTCCTTATGTTATAAAGATGACCATGCTGTCTATGCTAAAGAAGGGCAAAAATACCTAATGTTATTAGAAAATGCATATTGATGCATAAACTGTTGACAGTATGCATACTTGATTTTGATGTATTCAGTTTTAACAATTTTAATCAAATTATAAGAACTCACTTAAACATAGTTGCTGTTAAGAAATTACAGGCGGATTTTGGATTTTGAGCTTCTAAGTCTTTTGTAATATTTGGAAATTCTTAGAACAAATATTGCAATGATAATGTAAAAGTGAACTAAGCCTCAAAGTTGTGCTTTGAGAAAACAATAAAAAAAGCATTTTATAATTGAAAAACGAAGTATGTTAGTACTTGCGGATTGCTTATTATCTTGCTAATAATTAACAATAATTTTCAACCAAAATTCCATTTTATTTTGAAATTCTTGAATTTTAATGCATTTCCTATTGAAGTATTGACCCTCAACTTTAAGCTATCCATTAAGCGACAAACAGTTGTGCACAAAAATGTGATGTTGGCAGACTACACCGAACATTCAATTTTCGAAACCAGATTAGTAACGATTCTTTTTGTTGCTTAAAAATTATTCTGCCAAGCCATTTTAAACTGGTTTCATATCTAAAATTTTTTTAAATTTTACACATTTTTACGACGTTATTAACCAAATCCGAAATCCATAAAAACTTTTTAGGACCTCATTAATTGATGCCGAACACAGTATGTCTTGAGGGAAAGGTCAATAAAATCATAGTAAATCTGCTTTGATGAAAATTCGCATGTTTCTTGGGAACAGAGTTAAAAAAAAATATCCTGCATTCTTTTATAGTAATGTGTTTTTACTGGCAAAACTGCTTTATGAATATATATATATAACATTTCACACTTTGAGTCTAAGATATTTTTAAAATATCTAAACCTAAGAGACATAGCAAATGATTGGTGTTAATAAAATTACTGACCAAAAGATTATCATCATGTATGATTATGATTACTTTTGTATAAAAATAAACATTTACATTTGTACAACAAGCAAATCTAATAGTCTAATTTACTGTCCTTAAGTAATGAATTTCTAAAAACAATGATTCAATTCACATAAGTGTGTTTATTAAAATAAGTCAATAATTCAGTAAAGAATTGCTTTGTAGTATGCTACGAAGCATGCTAATCTCAACTATATTTCTGTACTAGCAAATCTGTAGCATTAGATTAAAATTTGGATATGTATGATTTCAATGTAGTTAATTTCCCAAAATGTGTACCAAAACAACGGTTACCTTTGCATAAGAAGGAGCATGCTCAGCTATATTTCGAAGCCATGTTTCTAAGTTTTTGTAGGAAAAATAATCAGTGATGTCATAAACTAAGATTATCCCTTGAATTCCTCGAAAGTATGACTTTGTTATCGAGAAGTACTTTTCCTGGCCTGCTGTGTCCCATAGCTGTAACTTCACTTTTAGATTATCATAGTTAAGGGTTTTTTCTTTGAAGTCAATCCCTACTGTAGGTAAGAATGTGTAATTGTGGCAATCTTCAACATATCGCATAATCAATGAAGTCTTGCCAACTCCCGAGTTGCCAAGAAGGAGAAGCTTGATAACCATGTCATGCTTAGTTTGACTTACGCGTTTTAAATATGAAGTTGACATAGTTTCAAGATATTTTCAATAGAAATTATTATTGACATGACAAATTTTGTACATGTTTGCGTTCCATTTATTTGGTCATGAGAAGGTTTTGCGTAAAGTTTTATTGTCAATAGAGTTGATTAGTGAGCGTATAATATATATTAGCTAGGCCCAATCCAACCGTATGTTCCACACTGCAATTATTCTATAACTAAGCTTAAAACTTCAAATATTATTGCTCGTTTTCAAAAAATTGGTAAAAAACATGTCATTGATAAATTATTTAATTCGGTTTTTAGCGTTTGTCATTTAAAATGTTCAAGCTATCATGCAAATCAACGCTGGTATATATACAAAACTTTTATTCCAATTCCATGAACATTGATTCAAGTAACTTCACGCTAGCACAATTTATACAATGATGCTATTTGTAAACAATGAAAAGTCACATGATTTTCATTAAATAAGGAAATTATCATGTATAATTTTGATAAATTTGCCCAGAAGATGTGAGCATTCAACTTTCATAGTAAGCCTCAATAATGAAGTGTAGTCATGTATATATGAAAAGTAGTTGTTTCATTGTATAGAAATCCTTCTCTATTATTTTATTTGCTCGAGCAGCAATTATTTACATGATCTATCATCTTATAAAATATATTTCAGGAAAATTGTCTCTTTTTCCTATATTGCAACACCTCTAGCATTGAAGTCAACTCAATAACTTTTAAGTTCTTGTACATATTATTGCAAAGATGTTTAGAAAGATCAGTTTTTCTATCTAATGAAGAGCCTGATGAAGTTTCACCATAACTTCTTTGTGGAGTAGAAATTAGGATACTCCAATATTAAATGGCTCATTTACTGATTTTTGACTTAGAGTTCCATATTTATACTATAGTGTTGAAATGAGCTAGTCAGAAACTTTTCTGGGAAGTTTGTTCAAAATGCCAATATAAGTGTTTAATAATTAAATGTTGTGATATCAGTCCAACTGTTTTACAGGCCTCTGTATCCTAGATGAATATCAAATTACGATAGCATTTTCAAAAAATTCTGTATCACTTTGTAAAACAACCAATTATAACTTGGGAAATAATATATAATATCAACTTTGAAATTCTCCAAAAAGATTTTTTAGAGAAACCTAGTGAATGAGGAAATTTCTTCAATTTTGGTATGTAAAATTATATAATTAAATACTGTAAACCGCTTGTGCTGAACTTAGGAATGCGTTTGTTTTGTCAGCGCGGCTTCTAAAAATATCACAAGTGTTGTAGCTAAGGAATCAATATCCTAATATCAAACAGTAAAAAAAATAATGGGTACAGAAAATTACGGCTAATCACAGTTTAAAAATAAGACAATACGCAAATACTGTTTTCGTGTAAGCATGCGTATGTGCAGAATCATAAATATTGAGAGCATGATGCAATTTCTCGAAAAAATAAGGTCATTCTATTATGCCGGTATACTATATATATATATATATATATATATATATATATATATATATGTTAATTTACTGAGATTCATATAATTTTCATTGAACATAAATAAAAAAAGTTTCGACTATATTATGATCTAAGATCAATAGTAAATAAAGTCCCAGATAAATCATTTTGTAGCTACTTTAAATCGGTAAAATGCCATTGGGACGTAATTGTTTTAAACGTAATAATTGATAATTGTATGCTCGATTATTATTTATATCGAAAAAACCGAACATATTCACCATTATATATCTGTCAACAAGATTAAGAGTATTTATCGCATTTTTTATTCTCATGTGAAACATTTTCGAATTGCAGAACTTTTCAACTATTGGACTTAAATAAAGACAAAGATTTTAATAAATTGATTTATTTTATAATAAACTGGTCGTTTTTAAAGCATAGAACATTAAAAAACGAAGTAACGGAGGTAAACATTCTAAAGGAACTGTGTTCATTGAAAACATTTGAAATATTTTGTAAATTTATTTAGTATTTTGTAAGTTTTTTGCTCACATAGGAGAGCTATTAGAACTATATTTATACCTATTTATATATATATATATATGTATATATATAGTTTACAATATTTTTGCGGTAATAAAAGTTTACAATATACAACACTATAATATAATGATATTGCACACACTAAAATAATTTAATCTCATTCTTTCCTAAATTACATTGTTTATTCATGATGTTTTCTTTGTTATGGTATTTAATTAATAGAGCCTCACAGGTCTTAGTGAATGTGTTTTTTCATGTCTCTTTCAAAATTTTCTTTTTTTTATTCATTATGGTGATTGAATATTTCTATTTCAAGGTATTGTTAAGATGCTCTTTAATTGCAATACCAAAATTTCGCTTAGCTTCACCAATGTATAGCTTGTTACAGCTATCAGAAGTATGTTTGTAAACAATGGATAAAACTATGCATTCTGGGATTCGATCTTTGCTCTTAAACATATTATCCGTTTGTAATGATGTAAAAATAGGCTTTATTTTGGATGTTAAACTTGCATTGATTTTTTTAATCTTTTTCTTAATAAACGTTTTTATATATGTTAATTGAAAAAAATATATATACACACTATTTTCAAATATTTATCAAAAAGGAAGGTACTGCTGGATGAGATGGCAGATCATTCATCATTGTAAGGAAAGCAAGCTGTCCTAAACAGATTCATTGAGCAATTCCGTTATTGACAATAAAAGAATTAATCAGTGTTCTATTTGTTAGATACGAATGTAACCATTTTACTATTCTTCCACCAATTCCAAATTCCATCCATTTCTTAGAAACATATTGTGAGGGATTCTATCAAAATCATAATATAAACAAATACATCATGGATTTCATGTCATTATGTGATCAATGGGATTATTTGAAATCTCTTTTTGGGATAACTAAATTGAGAATTATATCACGGGATATGTAATGGTATAATTTATCATACCAGTTTATCTGTAGTTACAAATCTCTTAAGGATTTCCTTTTTTTGCTTTCTTGAATATATTAAGGTACACGCCAGACATTAATGTATATTTGAACAAATTTAACAAGTGATGCAGCTTTTTCATTTTTATGCAAATGTATACAGGTAGATGGAATATTATCAAACTCACATCCAGATCTTAAAGTTTTATTTATTGCTTTTTCAATATCATTTATCGATATTTGTATGCTATTACAATCTATTTCACTGTATGATATTGTAGTCACCTTCAATTTGATAAACAGAAGCAAAATATTTATTAAATAAATTGACAGCATCTGTATCACTATTTCAAAACTGTTTGGTAAAGTAAAGGCCCTACATTATCCTGTCCCTACAATGGCTCATGTTAAGATTACTTAAAAAAATATCTGACTAGATCGCTTCTAAAAAGCGATTGAAACCATTTTCTAGATATAAAATTTAATGTAGAAGCGAATAAAATTAAATTGAAGCGAATCCTAACATTATTTGCTAAGCAATCTAAATTTCGCAAGGGCAGGCCCTCTTAAAAGGTTTCTTTTTAAAAATACTCAAGACATGATTGCATTCAGAAAATTCAATATGAATGTAACTTATTGCTTAATCTATTTCATATATACCACAAAAATCAGTCGTTTTCAAAAAATTTTTGCTTAAAAATACTGATAGTGTTAAGCGCCTTTATAATCATTATGCAAAAATATTAAGCGCCATTATAATAATAAGAGTCAAAGCAAATGTATTGCTGCAAACTAGTACAAAAGTTACAAACTAAAAATTCATGTATTTTAATAATAATAATAATAATAATAATAATAATAATAATAATAATAATAATAATAATAACAATCTTAATGTATGACAAGTTGTTTCTGTTTTACAAATTTCTGAGATCGAGGAACAGTAATTTCTTTCAAAACGATACATTAATTTTCATTTTAAAAGGCAGTAAAAAGCATCTTACAATGGTGTTTGGAGGTACAGTGTTAGTCTATCCATGAAACCCATGGGGCGAGAGTTCATCTCCATCCCCTCCACGAGGATCATATGAATCATCTCCTCACTGTACAAGTCTGGAAATAATATATACTAAATAATCTATATATTTTATATATTTTCAAACAGATTTCTATTGTACCAAGTTAAATCAGATTACTATCTAGACAGGTCACGTTATTTATCTAAGAGTACCCACTTTAACGACAGCTATTATTACTCTAGAAATCAAATTGAATCACTTGTTGAGGCTTTGAAATATATTGGCATAGAGAAAATGATTTGTTACCTTAGCATAGGATGGTGCATGATCAGCGATGTTTTTTAGCCAAAACGTTAAGTTTTTATATGATAAATAATCAGTGATGTCAAACACTAAAACAATGCCATGGAGACCTCTAAAATACGACTTTGTCATGGAAAAGTATTTCTCCTGTCCAGCAGTGTCCCATATTTGAAGTTTCACCTTGATATCGTCGTAGGTTAGAGTTTTCTCTTTGAAGTCAATGCCAACCGTTGGCAAATATGTATAGTTGTGAGAGTCCTCCACATATTTCATCATCAGAGATGTCTTTCCAACCCCGGAGTTTCCCAGCAGCATGATTTTAACTATCATATCATACTTGGGTTTGTTAACATTTCTTAGGTACGCATTTGACATTATTTAGTCATTAATTACTATACAACTCAGAGTTATTGACACTGGCAAATTGCACATAGACTAACAATCTAGTTAAACATCGCATTTGAAAATAACCATTTTTGATCAATATTTGCGAGTTACTTTTATATTTTATGTTATCGATGATAATTTTTTGTAATGATAATGAGACTCTATCTCTCAAATTAGCAAGGAAATGATTTATTAGGGTTAGATTAGCATCTTAAGAATGTCTGAATCATTTTAAAAACACAATTGCATGTTTCGGTTCGATGTCACTACTCTCAATAGAATAAAATTTTAACAAATTTTGAATGTAAATATTTCTCAAGCTTCTGGCACCATTAATGTAATTATTTGGAATTACACCAAAATTTTCAAGTTTGAATTTGGTATTTTGGTGGTATTTTACACACCATTGACATTTACGAAGACATTTCATACAGAATTTTTGCATGGGCATAAGATTGAAATTATATAAGAAAACATAGCACCACATTTGAATTAACAGTTCAATAATGAATCCTAGTCCCAAGTTTTACGTTAATTCCTGAAAAAATGTTTTCTCAAGACTAGTGACTCAATACTTTTGAGTAAATCTTTACCTTCATTTATTCTTACTGATATTTTTAAAATTTCTAAAATTCGGCGAAAACTACTATCATTATGAGGGATTGCACAAGTCTGCAATTGAAGCAATATTAGGTGTAACTGAAAATTGTTCAGGAAGAGCTGGATAATTTCATTGTAAACCACAAATTATCAAAGCAAACAGCAGAAATGTTGGCATTTTTACTGAAAGTATGAAAAAATGTAGCTTTAAAAACATGATATTACACACGATAAAATAGAGACTCCCCATATTTGGTAGTTCAGAACAAATCCTAACTCCTCGTGCATATATAACCAAAGTTTTCTGTGCAAAACAGGGAATTAAAATGGATAAGATTTTATTAAAGCAGCTCTAAAATGCAAAAATTCAGTCGAATTCGCTAATCAAGTTTTATTATCTTTTCATAAAGTATTCATTATAATACGGACATACAGGGAAGACATATCAATAAGGATATTTTATTGGTGCACATTGCATTACACGAATATTTACAAAAAAAATTCAAAGTTTTAACACTGTGAATTGTTGATTCATTGCAATTTTCTATGCATCGAGCTTTATTATTTTCTGTTGTATACAAAAAAGTTAGTATTGTGTTTTTTATTTTCAACTTAATATTTGTGTTATGAATTAATTGAAATTGTATTGCTTGGGATCTCCTAACAAAGCTACATGAGTAGCCTTAAAAATTTGCAAAATTTTGTAATTACTTAACCTTTTATAAAATTCAAACATGAAATATTTGAAACAGCATATGTCTTTGAATTGTCAAAACTGGACAGTATTAATTGCCGACATGAGTGATGTATAACTAATTTTATACTTTATACAAAAAAATTCTTAATTTAAATACTAAAGATGTAAAATATATAATGATTTTTTAACTATTTTTGCATTTTTACTTCGCAATAATCCAATCATCTTTAGAACAATGCTGCAATTGCAGTATCATAAGATTACGGACAGGCAAGGAGTAAAATAGAGCGCATGCAAAAACACTTTTATTAATAATTAAGGTTGACATTAATCTATGGCAGTTTTAACAAATAGATCCATATTCGATTGCCGAGAATTTTCTCTCTAAAATTTTAGTCTAATATGAAATATTCGTCTCATAACTTAAACTCTCTAAAGAGAAATAAAAAAGAACTGAGATTGAATACCCAATTCTTAATCAAAGAAAAAATCTCCCGGCTTACCATACACATAGACTGGGTGATTCATTTGTTTTTTCAATGAACCCCAAGGATATTGCAGCATAGCATACTTAGTTTTCCTCAGGAGGACTCTAGCTGTTCCTAACAGTGCTGCCTTCTGTACTATCGCTCTTCCCTACTTCCGTAATCTTCCTTTTCTACTTGTTGCTCTCTTGCTTGCTACACTTCTCTGTATTTCTCCAGTATTCTTCATGGATCCTTTTCTGAATATAATTTGTTTGTCTCCCTACTTCTATCCTACTCTAGCATGCCTTCTTTCCATCCCCCCTGTTTTTATCTTCCTGAGCTCCATAGTGACCTCCCGTAGTAACATCTTGGGTTGCTTTTTTAACAATTTCTTTAACAATTTCTTTTACAACTTCCTCCACAACTTCCTCAATCCTGTTCCTCCTTTATGCCCTGCCATGTACAGTCTATCCACACCTACATTTAAGTAGGATGCGTTCTCTGCTGTTAGGACAGCCTTGACCACCTGTTTAGCTCTCTCAGTTCATTCTTGTCCAACTAACTATGCCTGTCGATTATCTCATTATTATTATTATTATTATTATTATTATTATTATTATTNATCATCTAGTTGAACAGATTCGTCTTAAATTCTCGCCACGTTTCATCTACTTCTTAGAAATTACACCAGTCTCCAAATATTCACTCTTACAACAAAATCACGTCATTGATGAATTTAACGAAGTCCTATCATGCGTCTCTTCAAACAAGTTCAATGTCATCCCTGTCTTCAAAAGATTCATGTTATCACGAAGAACCATCGATTGTAGTCTCCTATCCCACGATGGGATGCATCTTTCTGGCAGTCCTCGCCCAATTACTGCTTCGTCATTCCGTACTACTCACGTTTCTTACTCCAAAGTCATAAGCTCCTTTTCGCCTCGATGTCTTCTTCCGACCCCATCTTTTCATCTCTAGAATGACTAAATTAATCAAAATGGTAATTTTTTTTACGTATTATCTAGTTATATATTTTGTCTTCCCGAAATGTACCTATATACTATATACATGCTCACTTGCAAGCACAACACAGAAAGCACTTACATCTCAATTACTGCACGTGTACTTCCAAATTCAGTATTTTGATTTATAAACACTTTATTAGATATTTTCTTCTTTTAAAATTAATCCTTTCCAGTTACATAGAAACTAATCCTGGTCCTATTCTAAATGAGTCCGAAATTGAACACGAATTGAAAAACTATTCTAATTACATTAAATATATATACCTTAACGCTAGAAGCCTTAATTCAAACAGAAATGATTTCTTAAAGTTGATTACAAAAATTGGAAGAATGCAATTTTTTTAATTACAGAAACTTGGCTTAAGCCTGATGTCGACCCTATCTTGTTTAGTCCAGACAGACAATTTTTGAGGTTTTTTCTAAGAATCGAATAGGTAGAGGTGGTGGACTTATAATAATTGTGCCAAAATCTATAAAACCACTCCGTAAATCTGAATATGAAATTTTTCATGAAATATTTGAATCGCTGTGGATAGAATTAAAATCAATAGAGAACTGTTTCCAAAAAGAATTGATAAACGTAACTTATAATCCAAATAAAAATTATCTAGTTGAATATCTAAATTATAAAGTCAACGAAATATCTGAAATATGTAATAATTATAACTCTCTAAATATAATCGGTGAATTTTATATTAATTACTTTAATTCATATGAACTAAATTCTATAAATGAAATGTCTGCTACTTGTAATCTTCATTGTATAAATACGGTTTGTCCAACTCGAATGAACAATTTAATTGATTCCTTTTTTACTAATTCTGATGATTCCTTCAAATCCTTAATGTTTGAATCATTTAGTGATCATGCCCTGTGTACAAATATTAGTAACAAAAATATTAAAAACAAGCAATTTAAATTCATATACGCAAGGGACTATTTATCTTACTCTTATGAAAAAATGGAAAAGGCCCTAAAAACACCCATTTAACTACATTTACACGTTAAATTATGGATATAAAATTATTAATTACATTGCAAAAGGAATCTACAAGGCATTAATCAATGTTGCACTAATTAAAAAGCGAAGGGTTAAGATCAAGGCAATTAAATTTCCTCGTTCAAACACCGACGATAATCAAGTCTGTGAACTAGTATCAATTAAGCGAGAATTATTTGATCTTGCGAAATCTGAGCCGACAATTACGAAAAATCAAAAGAAGTAATTAATCAATTAAGAACAAAAAATTTAGGTAAAGCTCGGCAAAAATTCTTTAATCAATTAAATTCTACTCGAGAAAAATGGCGATATGTCCATAAATTTATTTGAAAATCTAAAGGTCTTTCATCTGAAATAAATGAATTAAACATCAATAATATGGCCGTAACAGACAAAATTCAAATATTAAATCATTTAAATTCAACATTCAAAGAACTTGGAAATTTCGATTTCCCACCTTATAAGAAAAAACAAAATTCTGATAATCTAAAACAATCAAAACAATTTTCCTTTAGACTTGCTA
>CABFPE010000934.1:150012-166881 GCA_900660155.1 Hofstenia miamia | reverse complement strand
TATATATACATACATATGAACATAAACTTAATGTATATATATATAATTTCGATATTTTAAAATAAAAATTAAGGCGACAAGGTTTTAGTATTAATGCAATAAATTTTACTATGAGTTTTCTAAGCAATCGCAAGCAACGATTAAAAATTGACATTTTTTCAGAATATACTATTAGAAATTTAGGTGTACAGCAAGGAACTGTACTATGCCCCATTCTATTTGCACTATGCGTAAATGATAATTCAAAATTCTTGGAAAACGGAACTATTTATTAACACGCAGATGATACTTGCATATTTCGAACAGCAAAAAATCCCTTTGAGGCCACCAGACATTTGACAAATGATATTAAGAATCTCATAACATATTTTATTTCCAGAAATTAAAAAAATGGCATCTGGAGTCAAATAAAATTCATTTGTGCTGAGTCAATTTAATTACTGTGCATTTCTTTTTTAAAACATAACATCGCAAAAACGTTCATCACTATAAAAAAATTTTAACTAAGAATTTAGAACACTGAATTATATTTAAAAGCATGAGTCTATATTGCAGTTAAGATCATCATATAATATCTTGGTCCCGAGTTAGTTTCAGATCTATCATTCTCTATGTATGATTCATACATTTATTCATGAATTAAGTTCATTGCGTTTGCTTAATAATTACATCGAAATCAATAAAGAGAATAAAAAACTTCTTAGTGTCAATAATTGTCAAGATGCGTTTTCCTTCAGATGTTCAATCTCATGGAATAAATTTAGTGTCGATATAAAATGTGAGAAAAATTATGGAAACTTCAAGAAAAAAATCAAACAAATTTTATTGAATAAACAAAAATTATTGGGCATAGATAATGGTCGAATTATTTTTGAAATTGCCCTTTAATTAATAATGCATAGGTAAATAGTTTTTTAAGTATTTTTCTCATGTGTCTAATAATAATAATTTATTCAATATCAATCTCTATGTGATTCATAAATTTATTCATTAATTAAGTTCATTAAATTTTCTTAATAATTACATCAAAATCAACAAGTGTATTAATGACAATCAAGTAATCAATTTGCATTTAGACTTAAATTCAGTACATTTGATGCGATTTTATCAATCACAGAAAAAAATATATATATATACTGTGCCAGGAATATCACATTACTCGAGAATATCCATCGCGATTAAAACGAAGATATCAAGAACGAGGTCTGTTAAAATCACAACAACGAAGTGGCCGACCCAGTAAAGTGAAAGGCCCAGTATTCCAAAATCGGACTGAGGCACAGATCTTGTAGTGATTCATCTCCAACATTGTCCTTTATTCTCTGATAGCGTATTAAAATGTCCAACCTGTCTCTTTCGGAAAGTTCACTATTTCTGTTTTCTCTATTCATTTTTCGTGCAAATGATTTTTATCAACTACACACAGTTAATTTATATGCGTAATCCAATACAACGATAATTTCGACCAATCACAAAACTATGTTGATAATCGATTTATAGTAACTACGTGAATGGAATTTCCAAGAATGGAATGGAATTTCCACTGCACAGTAATTGATTAAAATTGATGTGACCAGACTTTAGGACAGAGAGTACATTGTATTGCAAACCACCGCAAATAGGTCTTTAAAGATTGTCTCAAATATTAGGATTACTTACTTTCCAAAATTTTCATTACCACATGATCCGGATTATAGAAATTATGGTGTTAAAAAAGCTCATTACGATGACAGCTAGTAGTATTTGGAGCACTTTCCATTTAATGCGGATCCCAAAATATAATTGTTGAATATCTCCTATCGCAAAGAGCAAACCAATATAGTAGTATTGAGCAGTATTGAGAAGTAAAATACAGTCAACTTCCAAAATTCGAAAAGCTTCTCCAGATGAATATCGTTGTAATTTTAACCCAAGAAACAATCTATATGTCATAAGTGTGATATCCCGACTCATTGCTTAAAGCATCGGAAAGTTATGTGCCTTCCCTATTTTCGTTTACAGTGGATATTCTGACAATATCTCTTTCTTGTCATAATAGATTCTTGGCTTGTCGTGAAGGTTACATCACTTAATTAGGTAGAATGTATTCAATCTTGAAAAAGTTCTCATAATTCTAACTTCAGTTCTCGTTGTCACTTTAAAATGACAGTCAGTTTCTTCGCACCAGTGCGACTATTTTCCTGGCCAAAATTCTAGCTTGCTACACGCTGATTATTTGTTATATTGGAATAATCTGAAACTACTAAGTATCAAATGCGAATTTGATTGCTAGGAAATCTACATTAATGATGAATAGGTTAAATTCTCTAATCTTTTAAAACCTTAACATCTATAACGCGTTATTTGGGTTCAATTTCAAAATTCTTATTGGAGAGATATTACTATTTGAGTGTGGAATTCATTTTTTCAAATGTGTTGACGGAAAGTGATGTTTGCTTTTCTTCATGGCGTAGATTTTTTTAAAAAAATTCTAAAGTCTTTTGTGATGACCTGGACCTCTCAATGACTGCTATATTGATTATAACATTGTCTTCGACTATAATATGAATGCAAAAATACTTGATGATAGTAATAATTCTATTCGGATTCATCTCATTTATTTCAAAAACACCTCTGTCCTAGGTTATATAAGCCACGGTCAATTGGAATGATGCTCTGTTGGACGTCCCTTCTTTTTTGCTGCTTAATGGGAAAAACTACGAGCATTGCAATGTGGCAAATTGCAACGAATATTCCTAACATAATTTATGCCAAATTTTTAAATTTGTTTATTTATGGCGTATAAATATTATTTTTAGAATTGCATGTGTCATATTTATGAATTATACAAATGTGTCCGCAATTAATATTAAAAAGTATTTATATATATATATATATATATATACTACGGAATATTAAGCAGATAAAAATATATAAATTGTGAAAAACTAATTAAAAATTATATTATATTAAATAAACACTATACTGTTTGCTTATAATGTATGATATATTTATATGCTTCCATTGTGCAAATAACATTTAAAGTACAATGTTGTCAAAATATATGAAATATTTTTTACAGCAATGAATAAAAATATTATTAAAAACTGTAATTTGCTCAATTTCCTCCTGTTAAATACGGCATATTGTGAGGTATTCTATCTCATTCTTCACCCAAATTGATGTTGACCGGACCCATCTCGAGAAGCTCATGTTCCCAGTACTAGTAATTTTAGCTCTTCCAAGTCTTGTTCCACTGGAGGAATAACAATTCATTTTAGCAGTTCTCCTTCAAAAACGCCGTTGATATATCCATTTTATAGATCTTCCCACTTTTTATCCAATGATTGAGTAACAGGCTGGGAAGTTTTGAAGCTTATAGGTAAAACACTATCTTTATCCTGCAGAGTGTCACCCTCGTGCCACTCATTTTGCTTAACTCTCCTCTGAATTCATCAACTTTATCAGTAATGATCCATCTTTATTCACAATTTCGTCGTTCACTTGAATCCAGCTATCTGGTTCTGTATCGAAAATAGAACTCTATATTCACCATATCTGCAGTTGGCACCCGAGAGCAAAGTGGCTATCCTCGAACTTGCTCGTCTGTATTATTATTATCATTTGTTGTATTGTGTATCTCAATTATGTTATTTCCTGTATTCATTTGATTTCCATGTTCCAAACCACTTTCATCATTTTCTTTTTCTATGCATGTTGTGCCTTGGGAATAGTCTGTATTTTATCCATTGTTTTTGAAAGCGATTTTTTTTCTTTGTTGTCATCACGTAAGCATTGAATTTGTGAAAATAACAGTATTAGCTTGAAGAACAACCGTTTTTATGTCATGTGTTTTTTCTGTCTTCGTGCTTCCTCTAATCTGGTATGCTTTCTTTCCCTCAGCCTCTATTTACGTCTTTCTTAACTCCCTATATTCTCAAGTGACGTTTCCTTAGATTGCTGTTTTACATAATCCTAGTTTTTCTGCTTCTACACCTTCATCAACCCAGGAGGTTTTTTTCACTTCTTGCTGTTTTGATATGTATAATCTATCCCATCTCTTTCGGCTCATTTTTGTTCTTCTCTTAATCGTGTCTCAATCTCTTTATGATCTGTCTGTCTCTATTTCACTTCGAAGTGCTTGACCTACAATGCTCGTTCTTGAGGCTTTCCCTCTTTAAACTGGCATAAATACTTGAATTCTGAGCAAGACCTGTCTATTCCAATGTATCCATTTGCTTCTCTAATTCTTTACTGAACTAGAGTAAATCTTCTAATCAATCGCGTACTATTTTGCTAAAACTTCAAGTTTTCCGTTATTGGGATTAAGCTAATAACCAAGCTGTCTCCCTGGAATATCGCATAAATAAACTTCCATTTGTGCCCATTTATCTTAATCTACCACTTTGCTATCTCTTACTTTAGGAATCCGGCTCCGTTTTTTAAAACTCCTTTGCGCTCTAAGGTATTTAGTACCTACCTATAGGATATACTATCACATCCCTTCCTGTACTCTATCTACCCTTCGCTCAGCAAAATTTTTTAATTTTGTCATAATTTTTTCAATTCTTAGGAAATTTTACTTAATTAAGTTTACATGTTATTGGGATTGAAAACAATAATTATTGATGTGCGGCACCAATATTTGTTATAGGCCAAAGGTCAGAAGAGATTAAATTATAGATACTTATCTCTAATCCACTACCGCTTAAATTGGTCTTTATTGTCAACTAGTTGGTTTAAATAGAATTCTCAGGAGTCTATGTTACGCGGTAAAATACTATAACGACTTGATAACCAGTTTTTCATTCGTGTGTATTTTAAGGAAATTAAAAGCGATATATTTTTAAGATCCATAAATTGTAGGATTCATTTATTGTGAGAACAATATAAAAATACTGCTGGTAAGATATCTGATGTATAACATTTTCATTTGCAAATGACTACATTTCATTTTCAATTCATAAATTTCAAATTCGTTAAAATTGCTGAATATTCCACAAATGCAAACAGTATTAATGCGCTTTGATTCATTGGGAGGAGATAGTTTTAGTAGTATCCTCTTGGTTCTTTATTATTTTTATAAATGACTATGAAAATTTTAATTACAATTTTTTAAGAACATTAGCACATAGATCTATTTATCATTACCTAGTTAATCAATAAATAGAGGTTAAAGAGTTTCCATATGAATTTGCTAAATTTTGTTTTTTACCTACATTGTGATCACTGATTAGCAGTTTTACATTTTTCTTAAGTAAACTTAGCTATAATGTTGCCTGGCAATCGGATCATTGTGTGGCATTTCAAATTTCAACATTGACATGAATGACTAATATTAGCCAGAATTTTTTTCATAAGTTCCATTAAATATACTCAGTAGTGATAAAAAACATATATCATATACTTTAGAGACTTCAACAATTTGGTTGTATGGTTTTACATTTCTTTCCTGCCATATTTGTAAACTATTATATTGTCGACCATATATATATGATTTTTGGTAGTATGAAGCATCTTTTTGGTTTTCGAAGATAATCAATTGCTTTATGTATTTAAAAGGAAACATAATTCCCCTTTAAACAAATTGTCTTTTTACTTCCACTACTACAAATTGACTTTAACATATTTCTTGCATTTTTTATTAAAACCTGTTATCCATAGTCTGAATTAGAACTATAAACAAATGTATTAATAAATATAATTGTGACACCTCTTTTTTACTGTGATTATCAAGAAAAATTGAAGATAATGAAAAACATCAAATCAAGTAGATTGCAGGATGTAGCAAATATTGCCTGAAGAATTTCCTAAAAATACTAATGAATAGACATCTGCTGATAGAAAAATATTTATTTTTTATAATTTGTAAACCCTCCGAAAAGACACAGACTATAATTCCAAATTATTGCACTGAATGTCGTCATTATAATATATCAGCAATCTTATTACAATGTTTCAAACAATATAAAGACATATATATATATATATATATATATATATATATATATATATATACAATATTTTCAAATAATTAGCAAAAAGGAAGATACTGCTGGATGAGATGGCAGATTTAATCATTGTAAGGAAAGCAAGCTGTCCTAAACAGATTCATTAAGCAATTCCGTTATTGGCAATAAATGAAACAATCTGTGTTCTATTTGTTAGATAGGAATGTAACAATTTTAGAAATCTTCCTTCAATTCCAAAACTCCATCCATTTTTTAGAAACACACTAAGCGATTCTATACAAGTTATAATATAAACAAATGCAAGGTATATTTTCATCATAGAGTTTTCACCATCACTTGACTCTTTCATAGACAACACCCAACGAGTTGTAAGAACGTTCAAAGCTAATTTTTCTGAGCATTGTATTTCCTCGTTAACATCGTTAGCAAGCCAACTCGTTAGTTCTAATTGTTTTGCTTCATCATTAGTAACTTCAGTAGCATGAACATATTGCTCTGTGGGCCATTTCGTGTGCGGGCAGGATATCTTCTGGATTCAACAGGTGACTTCCTTGATCCGGTGTATCCTATTCTTATATACCAATTTAGGACTCATCATCACTTTCATTACCAGCATTAGATGTTAGCTGCGTTTCACTTTTATTTGTCCTAATCGATTTATCAGCATGTTTCAAATCGTTTTGCATTGGAACTGGCTCCATTAATTCCTCATCAACAGCATTATGCAACTTAACTGTAGTGTTGTGACCGCAAATATATCTACTTCCTTGTTTAAGCAACAACTCAGAATGTTCTCTTCCTATAACAATTGCCGAAACATACCAATGACGTTTACCACGTGACAAATACAACACCTTCGAACAATTTGGAAAAAATTTTCCAATACGACAATCATTACAGCGGAGAGCTCTTTCGATTTTATCTGAACTGTCTGCTTGAAGAAAGGCTAATTTAACTTTTTCCAGAATACACAGCACGACTAATGGAAAATGGTTCTATGGCTGGTAGTTCGTCACTCACTACAGGGTTAACTCTATGATTGCGACCTAGAACAATTTGGTAGGGAGAAAATCAGTTTCTATTCGGTAATGAATTATTTGCAAATGTCGTTAGTTTCATAATTGTGCGTGTTGAGACATTCTTTTCTTCCATAGCAATTCGATAAAATCTTTCTTTTAGGAGTAAGCTGCGGAAGAATTGTGTTGGATATTGAGTTTTTCAAATAATGAGGTAAATTCTTGACTAGCGTTTCTCCTCCATTATCAACTAGAATTGCTCGAGGAGCACCAAATATAGCAATCCATTCCGTTAAACACGCGTTTGGATAGTCTCTGATTGTTTGTCAGAAATAGGAACACATACACTAAAGAGAAAAGGGTGTCAATGATGTGTAACACTTACCAATTTTTCCTATTGATATTATCAACCTGTAACCAAAATATATCCATGGCTATAACTTTATTAAAGTCATCAGCAAGTGGCAAAGCAACAATTGGTTTTGGGTTTGGTGTTTGATTCAACTGACACATGTGACATTTTGAGCAAATATCGCGAAGTTAATTTTCATCAAAACTGCATTTTGATTCTTCAGTAGGCAAAACAAAGGTGAAGAAGAAGGGTGTCCAAACTGGGCATGCAGCTTAGACAGTTCACGGTGTGACAATTTGTTAGTTGATAGTATTACATTACATACATATCGAAGATTACATTGATCAGAATGAGGGCACAAATTAATTGTATAGTTTTATTAATTTTTTCAATTTTGCTTTCAATTATTATTTCATCACTGTTAGTGTCTATAACAGCTTGCATTTTCTTCAGTGTTTTGAGAGATAACAATAAAGGAAGGTTACCTTTAACAACATTGACATTGAGATAACGTTGAGAGTTTTGAATACTGACTGGTAACTGAACTTGATAAAGAGCACGTTTTGTTTTTCCATCACCAAACGTAAAATTTGCGCTGCTTTGTTCATATTTGATATGATTATCTTGCAATTCACAATAATCTAGATAATCATGAAGCCATCACTCCCCGGCCATGGTTAGTGATCAAGCAGTATCTATCCATTGAATTTCATGGTTATGTCATTGAACTGTATACATCTAATGCAATTTTAATACTGGAAAACTGTCAGAACCACATAGTACTTTTCATATAAATGCAAAAACTGAAACTGTCAATAACTTAGTTATTCATTATGCGATATTTTAATGAGAAAAATAGTTCTTTAAAAAACAGTTGAGTATATCTAAAATATATGCAAATGTGTACAAAATACTAATGAATACACAACCATGGAGTGCATAATAATTTTTATTATCTTGTAAATACTCTAGAAAAGATAGAATAAGATTGCAAATCATATCACTGATGGTTGGCATCATAACATATTAGCAATCTATATTTCACAATCTTATTACAATGTTTTAAAGAAATTAAGGACCTGCAGCTGTATCTTATTCCTACACACCAACAAATTCAAATCTAAGATCTAGCGTGCCACAGCTTTTCAATGCGCACCAATTCCGCAAGACCAAAATGCTGCAATTTTTCTTCAGAAGTATAATTATAATAATAAAACTTCGAATAACTTCCCCAGAAGTCAACTAGAAATTTAAGCTCTCTAACAAAAATTAAAAAGTTTAGTTCTACCTGATGTTGTAACCATTGTTTTGTTATTATTAATCTATATTTAGATTTATTGTCCTGAAGCATTAAAGATTATTTATTGTAATGAGTTTTTACCTAAAATATTTTTTTGCATTGCATAGTAAACCAATAGCGTTTAAACAATTGATGATGAGCTAGATAATCTATTAATTTTAAGATATATAAATTTGTAAAAAACCTCTTTCACTTAAAGTTAAGCATAGTGCATAATCTACGCCGCACTTTCACTAGTTATTTGCTGACGTCACATGGCACTGTTTAAATTTCTTGTAATGTTATAACGTCTCATAAAGTTGGACGATTCAAAAGTGATAGGTGAACGCATATAAAACTAAACCTCTTCCAGAAATTACTCCAAAAGTTCCAATCGAAGCTTTCAAAAATGCAGGATTAACAACTTGGAATTTATAGTACACAATTGCCCTGCAGTATAAATTGTTACCATTTACAGTTGTTGACGTTAAAATACTTTTCTACTTTGAGTGATGACCACATCGTTCTCTTGATTGTAGATGAAATTGTGATCGCTTTCTAACAAGTAGATATGCAAGAAATCTTATCAAGGCCTAACTATTATTCGGAATATCCATCTGTGTCGAAAGTTAAGGATGAATTTAATGCTTCTACTGTTGTTCTTTTAATATGTGGGCGTATGGGTAGAATACTTTGATACTTCGCGGAAAAAATTGTGATGGTTGATCTGGTGCAACTGTAACTTCTGTTTTAGTAATTCTCTTTTCTTGATCTAACTATAATCAGTTATGATATGACTATATACACAACATGTGTGAGGCATTACTAATGCAAATCGATTGCACTACTGTACTGTGTATAAACTAAAAACAGGATTAGATAGCAAACTGTATGTAGTAGCGGAGATTGCATACGCCATCTAGCGGCGGAAATTGGAACCCACGCTAATATGAGCCTCCGATAATTATCATTGCGTCTCCTTGTCATGACCTGTTATTATGTACACCTTGGTAGCAGCGGACGGCGTTTTGGAGAAGAAACAATTTGAGATGTTTGCATTGCGAATAGATGGATGAGAGTATTTGAGTAATGCAGGAAACTCCAAAGGGAGTAGATGGATTCCATCGTTCTTGACTAGAAAATCAGAGTTTACAATTCGAGGTGAGAGAAGAAATCTATCAAAGACTGGAATAATTGAGATGTTCCTGGTAGGTAGACTCTTAATGGTTTCATTGAATTCTTTGATGATGAAGTTTCTTCTATGATTAATATCCTGACAGACGGATGCGATCTCCAAGAAGTGAATAGAATCGGGCGTAAATTTAGTGTGGATTTGATAAATGAACATTTTTAGTTTGGCTTCGAAAATAAGAGCATTTTTAGCTTTGAGAGCATCGATGAGACCAGTGTTGATTACGACGGACTTTATATGAGTTGTTGGGTAGAGGGCAATCTTCCGTGCCAGTTGCTTGGTGTCATGTCCAGAATATAGGTGCACAGTAGTTACTTTTAAGAATGCTAGCCTCAATGATAAGAGTGGTAGTTCTAGGTTTGATGGACTTTACAGATAGACGAGGTTTGAAATCATTGTGCAGATTTTGACGGATATTTCGAAACTGAGGTGAGCGATTTGTGGAAGATGTCTGCTGAGCGATTCATATTGATCAGGTGATGGTGACGTGATGGGGAAGGGAGTTTTCTACATTGAGAGAATTGTACGATGGAGTTTCTTCTGGAGATGGCGTAATAGTTGGTTTGGTAGCAGATTTGGATGTAGAGCAGAGAGAATGTTTGAAGAGACAGAGAACTTCGGCGGCATTTTCTTTGTCAAGATGAGAAGAGTTCATGAAGCGGAGTTTTCTATTTATGTTTGATCAAAGCATTTGCCGCGTTGAGGGACGTAGGACCTCCAAAGAGGCCTACAACGATTGTTTCACGGAGTGAATGCGATACCCGACCGTCTCCGGTGAGATCTGACATAATAATAATAATAATAATAATTATTATTATTATAAACTCTTGTAGATATAATAGTGATAAAAATTCAATTGGTAAAGATAGTTTTTTTAATCGAAAACGCTTTTTTAAACCATAATGATTTTTTGTTATATGGAAAGAAAACTTTGCAATAAAACTTTAATGAATCTTTGTAGTGATAATATATAAAAACATATAAAGGTGTCTTTTTCTTTTTAGTTCCGAAGCAAATTTCTTATTTTCAAATTTACCCTCTCTTATTTACATTCTACTCTCGTCTGTTCGAAAAGAAGTCCCTCTTATGCAAAATTAGTTTCTATTGTTTGAAATGGATGTATTTTAACCGTATTTAAATTAGAAGTTGTTTAAGTCGTGGGAAAATATATATGATATAAATGAACTTTGAATGGAATGCGAAAACAGATTTAACAATCTAGTTGTGCACATTATCGGTTATGCGACTGTTTCCATTTCTATTTTCGGTGTAATCAGTAACATCGTTTGCTATTTAATTTTGAGAAAGCATCAATGTGGAATTCTCGATTCCTTAACAACCTTGAGTTTTAAATTTTTGGCAATTTGCAATATACTAAGTTTAATATTTGATGGCATTCTCGAGCCAATTGATTTTTTAGTAAATTCATTTACGTCAAGAAGCGAATTATCGTGTGTAGTTTTTAAAGTTATGGATTCTGGAACAACTCTTCTCGCTGTTGTTGCAGTGGTTATGTTATCGTTGATCCGCTGGTTTGCGATTTTCATGCCCATCAAATACTACAATGAGCAATCAAGTCTAAAAGCTCATTTTGGAATAGCAATTGTTACGGTTTTTACAGCAATTTATGCCATCTTAATTGATTCAGAATGTTATAAACTGATTAATGGAGAATGTGTCTATTTCGGAGTGTCACTCATTTGTGAAATAGTGTGGATAGTTGTGTGTTCATTTATGGTTCTCATGGTAGTTTTCATTAACTTTTCAATTGCTAAGAAGCTCTCGCATTTGAGAAATGTTAATCAAATTTGTTCAAACAATCAGCTAGTGCTTGCTCAACGCATGCTCTTTGCCATTTCAATCAATTTCCTGGTACTCTACATGCCAACTACGGTTGTATATTTTATTGATTTTATCCAGAAGCTCGATTCATGCACCAGTAATGTTTTGTTTTCGCTAGAAGAACTGTTCTTAGTGTTAATGTGTTCTAATAATCTACTTCTATTTGCACTCATGTCTCGTGAATTTCGTAATGAATTTTCTTCAATATTTCATCATTCATTTCTTAAACTAATTCTTCAAAATAAGTTGTTAAATAGCAAATAGCAAGAATTTGTGTTTAAATAGACTTTTATAGGACTACGACAAACCCACTCTCTGTTACCATGTAAAATTCGTTCAATAAAAAATTAATACAATTTAATACAATGAGTTAGAGCATTAAGAATTAGCTTCTTAAATACACTTTACGTTCAAGTTGTTTACAAAAAATGAACAGGTACATTATGTTTATGTTCATATATATATATATAAAATTATAATTCGTTCTTTATACCTACTAATTTCGAAAATAGCCGTAAAAAGCGCTTATGGAAGTATTTTTGCCATAGTACATTGCACAGATACAGATTCCGACACCTTAACCCTATTTTTATGAACATATGGTCAGAGGGTAGTACTAACATAGTAGGATGGAATTAAAAAATCTTTTTCGATTTTGATAAAGAGCGGTTCTAAAAAGCGTGGCTCTACTTCGAAAGCCACACTTTTTCATGTTTTATATAGTTGCGATCTTAACTATTTTTACTAACAAGAGGGCAAGATTGCAAAATTCACAAAATATCTTCCAATTTTATAGTTATGCCCTCATGTTGTTCACCGTTTTGTAGAGATTTAAAAAACTAAGAAATCTCATATAAGCTTTCTCAGGTTTTCCTTGTTTCCATTGTCAAAATAAGTGTTTAAAGTTTTCATTGAAGTTCATGCGTATGTCATTGAACTGTATACATGTAATACCATTTTAATACTGGAAAACTGCCAGGACCACATAGTACTTTTCAAATGAATGCAAAAACTGAAACTGTCAATAACTTAGTTATTGATTATGTGATATTTTAATGGGAAAAATAGTTCTTTAAAAAATGTTTGAAAAAATGTTTCCTTTATAAAGACTGTACATAACTCTGAGTATATCTAAAGTATATGCAAATGTGTATAAATGAATACACAACCAGAGTGCATAATAATTTTTTATTATCTTGTAAATACTCTAGAAAAGACAGAATAAGATTGCAAATCATATCACTGATGGTTGGCATCATAGCATATTAGCAATCTATATTTCACAATCTTATTACAATGTTCTAAAGAAATTAAGGGCCTGCAGCTGTATCTTCTTCCTACACACCAACAAATTCAAATCTAAGATCTAGCACTCCACGGCTTTTCAATGCGCACTAATTCCGCAAGGCCAAAACGCTGCAATTTTTCTTCAGAAGTATAATTCCCTTAGCTAATATCATTCATCTTACACAAAAATTCATCTATATAATCCTTCTACTCATGTCAAAATTGAATTAATGTTTGTCCTTTGGAACTTTTTCATTAACACATTCGGCTTGTAGAATTCTTTCACATAATTTTTAGTTTGCTGTTGTTCTAAGTGTGGTATAGTTAGTGGGCTAAACTTTTACTAATTTCTTTCATTCTTCGGTTTTTATATGATACGACATTATAGTCTTATACAAATAGACACATGAGAGTTTTATACACCTTTAATCTAGACGAATTTGAAACATTATCTAATTATGATTTTGTCGTTAATGTGGAAAAGTGCAGAAAAAGTTTAATGAATATTTTAGGGGTAATATATATATAAACATAAAACTGTTATTTATTGTTATATATAGGGAAAAACTTTTCTTATATCTCAAAAGATATGAGTCAAAAAATATTTTCTAAAATAACAATGAATTGCTATCACTATCGAAAGTGTGATGATGAAGTCAATAAACAAGAACGAAAGCCTTTGCAACAAAAGCGCACTACATTACCCAGCAAAAAATATAAGTTCAAGAATCTTATAAACAATAACTATTACTGATCAAGAATTACCTATAGCATAGAAAATCAATTATAATCTTTAGAAAAAAGGATGTATTTTTGATGTAAATACGTGGTGATTCAATTGGAAAATCCAATATTTGAAGGGAAACTTTTTGCTACAAAGATATAGCATATCACATAAGTGGGTAACAAAAAGACTAGAAAGCAATGCTGTTTCACAAAGAAATTTTACAACTATTCTACAAAACTTCTACTATTTTTATATATCAAAAAGCTCTTTATATTTAAGCTCCCGTACCTAGACCTGAATAAGGAAGCGCCACAAAAGATTATCTACGAGCGTATGTAGTAAATTTCACATAACTTGCAAATATATGTAAATTATGAAATATCTAGGGCAACTAAATATAGCAAATTCATTAATTAAACTAGGTTATTTCTCCTTTAGCTTCAATTTCCAACGTTTTATGAGGTAGGTCTTCTCGTCTCTTAAAACTGCGCCTGTTAGAAAGCGTTATTGGGAAGTGAGTTTAACGTAAATAAAAATGTTAAAAGCAAGGCCTCCGTGCTTCTATCACTTTGCTCGTCTGTATGTTGAAGTCCCACAGTATCTTAACCTTCTCATTTTCTATGACGCCCTGTGGCTTGTGCTCATACCACTTGTCTCCTGCTTCTAACCCATGCTGCCTGCTCAAACTCCAATGCACCATTCTTCCCACCTTGTCATGCCTGAACATATACTCATTCTGTGCCAACTTCTCACACCCTGATATCAGATGATCTACTGTCTCTGCCTCTTTCTTACATCGCCTACACTTATCACTTACTTCTACTCTTCTGTCTATATACTTCTTCACCCAGTTTGTTCTTATTGCTTTCTCCTGTGCTGCCATTATCAGTGCTTCTGTATCTCTTTTTAGTCCTGCCTTCTTTAACCACTTGTTGCTCTTTTCTCTGTAACACTTTTCTGTGTTCGTCCAGTATTCTCCATGCATTGCCTTCTGCCTATACCTAGTTTGTCTCTCTGATTGCATCCTATTCTGGTATACTTTCTTTCCTTCACTCTCAGTTCTTATCTTCCTTAACTCCTTAGTGACCTCCAGTAGTGAGCCTCTAGGTTGTGCTTCTACGTATTCCTTTATCCCTAGTTCTGCTTCTACAGTTTCCTCCACACTTAGCAGTCCTTTCCCTCCCTTATGCCTTGCCATGTACAGCCTATCTACATCTCTATTTAAGTTGAATGCTCTCTCTGCTGCTATCTTCCTTGTCTCCCTGTCTAATTCCCTCAGTTCATTCTTATTCCACCTAACTATTCCTGCCGAATATCTCAACACTGATATCGCCCACGTATTAATTGCCTTTATACTATTCTGCCCATTTAATGCTGACTTCTGTAGTACTTTCCTTACCCTCCTCGTGTATTCTTTTCTAAACCTCGTCCTCATTTCCTCATGATCTGTTCTATCTTTCTCTATCACACCTAAGTACTTGTACCCCTCTTTGACTTCCTCCATCTTATCCCCACTGCCCGTCCTCAAACAATTTTCATCTGCGCACTTGCCTCTCGTCATTGTCACGGCCACACACTTTTCTAATCGAAATTCCAACCCAAATCTCTGCTTACCTTCTCCAATGTCTCCAATTGCCTCTGCAACATCTTCCCTGAACTAGCATACACCTTCAGGTCGTCCATGTAACACAGGTGACTCACTGTTCTACCATTCTTCTCCATCTTATACCCTATGCCTTTAGCGTTTCTGTGATAGGTATTAAGCTAACTACAATCATTAGTGATGCTAAGCTGTCTCCCTGGAATATGCCTCGCCTAAACCTCAACCTGTGCCCGTCTATTTCAGTCTGCCACTTTCCCATCTCCCTCTCTAGAAACTCAACCCATTTCCGTGAAACTCAATTGGCCTCTAGCGCCTTCAATACCCACCTATGTGATATGCTGCCTTCCTGTCGTCTGTCCATGCCATTGCTAAGTTTGTCTTCCTTCTTCTACTATTCTCCACCACTGCCTGGTTTATCAACAACTGATCTTTGCACCCTCTCGTTTTTGTCCTGCATCCCTTTTGTTCCTCTGGTATCAACCTGTTTTGTTCTAAGTAACATGCCAGCCTACTTGAAATCAATGAGGGTAGCAATTTTCAAGTTGTTGGCAGACATGTTATTGGCATGAAGTTGCTTATCTCACTACCTTTCTTTAGGTCCTTTTGTATCAGAAATGTCCTTCCCATTTTCATACATTTTGGATACCCACACACCACACACTCCTCCAATGGTACTGCTAGTCTCTCATGAACACTTGTGAACTTCTTCAGCCAATACCCATGTACCTAATCTTTGCCTGGCGCCTACAAGTTCTTCATCTTCTTTAGAGCCTCCTTCAGCTTTGCAGTTGTGATTACTTCTTCTTGCCTGAATTCCTTCCGCATCTGCACACTTTCTATCTCTGGTCCCGCACTTCCCCATATATTCTCCCAGAACCTTACTGCGTCCTCGCCTGCTTTAGCTGTAACCTTTTCTCCTGCATCTAGTTCTTTGTAGAATCTTCCTTCTTGGGCCTCAAACTTCATGTCTCTTGGTTTGCTCTTGCCCTATATTTTCCCAGTTTCTCAGCTTCTGCAACTAATCTCTGCTTAAGCTCTTCTTTTGCAATTTCAATAGTGTCTTCCCTTTACCTAACCTGCACCGCCTTAATTGTCCTGATCTTCCCTATTTGCTGCCTAATCTTTGCCACTTTATTCTCAATTCTGCCTCCCTTATCTTCTTGTCGTCTTTTCTTCTTCATGTCTATGCCTACATTCTTCAGCATCTATCGTTTCTAATACTTTGTTAAATTTTGCTGTCTCTACTGCTAACTTGCTTCTCTTAATGCCTCTTGGTATTGGCAACCTACTTCTGTCTTCCATTTCTTTTTTCATCCTTTCCTTCATTGCTGCCGCTGTTTCTGCAGCGGTTTCTGCTGTTTCTAACACTACATCTGCCACTTCATTTTCCTTTTGCTTCATCTGTTCAGCTCTTCTTTTTCCTTTATTCTCATCAATCCTCAACTTTCTGACCTGCAAGCCTCTGCTCTGTAACTTCTAATCCCGTTCCTGCATTCCTCCATTCTTCCAACATTCGCTTCCTGTAACCCCTCTCATCTGGTCTGCTTTTGCTGTAGCACTCCAATGCTATTCTGTTCTGCTCATCTGTCCATTTATACCGTCATCCATTGGTCTGTGTGA
>CABFPE010000934.1:135565-147993 GCA_900660155.1 Hofstenia miamia | reverse complement strand
ATATATATATATATATATAGTATACACATTAGAATAACAAATTCTTGCTATTTGTTATTTAACAACTTATGTTGAAAAATTAGTTTAAGAAATTAATGATGAAATATTGCAAAAAAATCATTTCGAAATTCACGAGACATGAGTGCAAAGAGAAGTAGATTATTAGAACACATTAACACCAAGAACAGTTCTTCTAGCGGAAACAAAACATTACTGGTGCATGAAGCGATGTTCGTGGAAAAATTAATAAAGTATAAAACCGCACTTGGCATGTAAAGTAGCAGGAAATTGATGGAAATGACAAAGAGCATGCGTTGAGCAAGCACTAACTGATTGTTTGAACAAGATTGAAGAACGTTGTTCAAATGCGAGAGCCTCTTAGCAATTGAAAAGTTAATGAGAACTACCATGAGAACCATAAATGAACAAACAGTTATCCAAACTATGTGCGAAATGAGTGGCATTCCGAAATAGACACACTCTCCATTAATCAGTTTATAAACGTCTGAAGAAATTAAGATGGCATAAATTGCTGTAAAAACAGTGACAATTGCTATTCCAAAACGAACTTTTAGACTTGATTGCTCATTGTAGTATCTGATGGGCATGAAAATCGCAAACCAGCGGATCAACGATAACATAACCACTGCAACAACAGCGAGAATAGTTGTTCCAGCATCCATAACTTTAAAAACGACACACGATAATTCGCTTCTTGATGTAATTGAATTCACTAAAAACCCCATTCGCTCGAGAATGCCATCAAATATTAAACTTAGTATATTGCAAATTGCCAAAAATTTAAAACTCAAGGTTGTTAAAGGATCGAGAATTCCACATTGATTCCTTCTCAAAATTAAATAGCAAACGATGTTACTGATTACACCGAAAATAGAAATTAAAATAGTCACATAACCGATGATAGCCACAACTAGATTGCTGAATCTGTTTTCGCAATCCATTCAAAGTTCATTTATATCATTTATATTTTCCCACGACTTAAACAACTTCTAATTTAAATACGGTTAAAATACATCCATTTTAAACAATAGAAACTAATTATGCATAAGAGGGACTTCTTTTCGAACAGACGAGAGTAGAATGTAAATAAGAGAAGGTAAATTTGAACATGAAATTTACTTTGGAACTAAACGCATATGCAAGTATTCAAATCAAAGTGATTTCAATATGAAATGGTAAATAAAACAGATGCAAGCTCTATATTTTTTCAATGTTGAAGTCGAGATTAGGGTCAATGTTTATATATTAAAATGAAGCTTAGATGCAATAAAGTAGTAATGTACAAGGGAATTTTATACATCAGCAATCCCAAAATTATTATTATATATTATATGAAAAAGAGCATTTTGCAGCCATTCTGCATTTTTCAATCTTTGTTCATTAAACAAACTACTCTATCTATAAGAATTTTAAATAAAATTTCACTTAAAATTTCTATTTTGCAACCTCTCTAAATACATTCTACTTTTACAACAACGAATCAGAATTTTAAACATATCAAAAAAGTATATTTTTTCAAATTTTATCATGTACTTCTTAAAAAAGCCTGCAATATGACCTAATAAAAGACAGCGGTATTTTTATTTATAATAATTATATTGTTTGTGAATAAATTTATTTGGTGCATATCATTCCAAAATAACTCAGTTGTGTTAAAATATATATATTTAAGGAAACAAATTTTTTATCCTGTGCTACATTGTGTATGGATACAAACTTGTCGTTTTTAAATTTTCAAATATGCATCATATACATAGAATATATTCTCTGTATAATTTATTCAAATCAATGTGCGTTCAAACATGACGTCATAAACCTTAAGAGGGTAGCGTCATCCCCAGCAGATTTCTTAAGTAAGAAGGATTTCTTTTTTTAGATTATTTCCTTCTGAATTTTTCAAAATATTTTCAATGAATTTCTTGTTATAAAGTGGTATCACTCTCAAATCTTATATCAATATATATATATAGTTCAAGTCAAAAGTAATGAGACTGAGAAAAATAAAATTTGTGACTCAGCTATACATAAAGAGGTAAATGTGATATCAAACTAAAGCTAAGTTTATCGTCGATGGTTCTCCGCGTCCATTAAACGGACTTGAACTTCTTCGGTAATAACATCTTGCGATTCGAGTATATACCTTCTCAATTCGGTCAAATTTTGAGGATATTTTTTTTCAACGTTGTCTTTCAGTATCTGCCAGACGTTCTCAATAGGAGGCATATCGGGCGAATTCGGTGGCCACTGCATATCTGAACATTTTTGTCCGCAAAAAATTCCTTTATTGTCGTTGACGTATGAAGAGTTACCCCGTCCTGTTGGTTCATCATGCGCTTATAGGCAATCTGATTAATAAGACATAGCCTTATCAATGTTAAACGTCACAACAACATCAAAGACATTAAATGCGGGTTCCCTTTTATGACACACTTCGTTTGTTTTGACATACTTTTCGTTAACAATTGGCTCAGCAGTCGAAATTTTCCGGCTGACCTAAAATATGTTGGCGGCGGCTCAGCCGGCTGGCGCCCAGCTCTAGCACTTAGGAAAGTCGTTGCAAAGAAAAATGTGAAAGTTGAAGTGAAACATTTTGCACTCAATAACAGGCAAATTCCAAATTCCAATGGACTCATGTGGAAGTTGGTTTTCATGAAAAACGATTTCTTGGTTAGAAACACCCATTGTTGAAATAAGGATATAAAGCTGCATATTGTTCTTGATCTTGCATTTGTTAAGTTCGTTACTCATATGGAGGATGGAACAACGCAAGTAGTCGACAATAGCACTTTGGTGAAAAAGTCTTTAAAAAAAGTGCAAAGCTCACGGAAATCGATTTTTAAGACTCACACCTCCTATTTTAACCAAATGATGTTCAAAGTGTGTGCAAGGGCATGTATGAATGTGGAAAATTGGAAGCACACGTCCTGATGCAAACCCATAAGGTCAATATTCCTAACCTTGAAGATCTAATAAACTTCTTTGGGGAAGATTTTAATATAACTCTTTGGCTGCCATATTCGACTCAAGTCGAACAAAAATGTTTTGGTCTTGTCTGTTAAATTCGACTAGTTCAAATGATATAAAAACTTTTCCATATTCACATCCTGCGACAAAAGTTATTTATTCGAATATTGCATCTCGAAAGGCATTCAACGAATTCATCAAAAATGAATACGTGCGTTTTCTAAATGGAAAGTTGAAATGGTGTGATAAAAGATCAGAATAGAAAAAATATTACTGAAAATTTAGAAATATCTAATCGATTAAACAAGATTTTTGTTAACCTAAGAAAATATAATGGCCCCAAATTAACCTTAAAGAGCCTGGGGATTTTTGAAACATTTTGATGATACAAAAATTTTTTTAAAAGCCTATTGCACGCCTCAATGGGTTGGGAATATCTTTGCACATATCAAGAAAAACGTCAAATTTATTTTTTACTTCCATGGGCTCAAAAACTTATAAATACATGAAAATTAGGTATGGAGAGAATTTAAATTTAATTAAAAATGTTTAAAAAAATTGTTAATCTTTTAAACAACCTCAGTCATAGCAATACGCTTTAATAGAAATTTTCAACATTGCAGTAAAGTATGTTCCCCAATAGATCTATCCATACGCAAGATTCTCAAATTTGCTAATATGCTTGCAGAAAATTCAATGTAAACGTGGAAAAACGGTTTTTCCTTTAAAACTAACGCTAGGCTTTTTAAAGTGAAATACGAAAATGACTTGCGCAAATTATTACACTCCACTTTTCTTCCAGATCCTCAATCAATCCTTAAGCTTAAACCAACAAATCAAGGAGGTACTTCTTAAAGGAGGGGGAAAAAATTTTTTGCACGTGTTTTTCTTGAAAAAATGTTTTATTTCTTTTTGAGGAAATTTAATCATTAAATTAAAAGAAAACAAGGAGATGAGATCTTATTTTTCAAGCAGTTGATCATTCGAAGTAATGTGTTAGAATTTGCTTTAATCTCCTATCTCATGTGGAAAATATTAGAACATAGGCCTATGGTTTGTTATTTTCTAAAACTCAACTATTTTGAAATTAAGATTTACCATATCAGTAATAAGAAGCACTTTATATCTGATATACTGCATTTCAAATGGAAGTAGATTTTACAATAACACCATTATTTTCCAGTTAATTATCAAAGATTTAAGATGGTTTAGGGAATTATAGATTTTTTTTAACGATCTGGAAAAAATTTGTATTCACCTAAAATGACTTGCGTATTTTATGTACTCTTAATAGTATAATTCGCATCAGAATTAAAAAATTTATTTCATGCAGTAAAAATATGCTCTAATACATTTAGCGCCATACTAAATATATTATAATTTTATTTAAATCAAGTATTACTAAGAAATTCGGAATTTTCATTTGATAAAATTTTAGTCAATTCAATCAACTCACAATGAAGGGGAGGTATAGACTCTAAATTAACTCCCGGATAATCTTAAACTTGCATACATTACTCCTATTTTTGAGAAAAACGATCCTTCAACTGCCACTAATTATCGACCGATCTCAATTACACTTCCACTTCCAATAAGCAAAATAATCGAAAGACTCACGTAATCAAATAATTGAACACCGAATTAAGTGTAATTTATTATAAAACACCCAATTTTGATTTCGCTAATATTTCTCAATAACTGATGCACTATTAAATGCTACTTAAAAATGGAGAGTATCACACGATACCAATAAATTTGTAAATATAGCCTGCTTAGATCTCTCAAAAGCCTTCGATTTAATTAATCACAACATACTATTTGAAAAACTAACATGCTTAGGATTTTCTTCTAATAGTAAGCAATTTATAACTAGTTACCTCAATCAAAGATTTCAGAGAGTTAAATGATATTTTTTCGAAATGGTTACCAGTTTGCAATTCTAGGTAATCTTCTTTTTAGTATTTATATAAATGACATGGTTTCTATATTCATTAACTAATTACAATTATATCCAATATGCCGATGACACCTGCATTATATACAGCAATGAATCTAAGAGTAGAATCTATAGAATTTAACTGCAACAAATTGGTAAAACGGAATTTTGAATTTTACAGCGCAATAAACGTAATATGTTTTTGCAATGACTTTAAATATAAACAATGTTAATGTACCCATTGTAGACATTTTCAAGTATCTAGTAGTAACTATTGACTCAAAGGTAAAGTTCAAAATTCAAATTAATATAATAGTGAGAAAATTAGATATAGGAAGGGTTGGCAAAAAGTGTTTTTTTACAAAAAATGTCTTAAACGCTAAACAATGTTTTTTTGCTCTCAAACAGACCACGGGCAGAAACGCAAACTACTTAAAATGATTGGCCAATTCATTTAGAAGAAGACCATGCATTCATATTTTATCGCTGACATTGTTTGTAGAAACGTGTGGACATCAGAAGTACATTTTTATTTCGTTGATTCTTTATTGGAAGAAATGGAAGAGGATATGTCATGATATTTTTCAGAAGTACTTGAAGTAGAAGAGCAAGAACTTTCACTACCTTGACATAACTCATGCACAATAAGGCCTGAGTTATGCATTATAGGGTTAACAGCAAAATAGTTTTCACCAGGTGATTGCGAGACTCTCCACGTATAACATTTGATTAACATCAGCATATAAGATGGATTTATTTTCAATACTATTTTCTTTAATGAGGGCAACCATTTTTCATCAGAGCTAGATGTTCCTGCATCCATTCTTGCATTACACAAGCCATGTGAGCTAGCATTTAGATTTACATGCATCATTTGCATATATTCAAAACAAATTATTGATGACTCAAAAATTAGAATAGTTTTTTCGAATGTACCAGTCAGGAAGATTTGGAATGTAGCAATGGTAATTTAATTTATGCGAACCCTGACAACAGGTATAAAAAGTATAACACTACTCTAGTTAGGCAGTTACCACCTTGTGCAATAATTCAATTCTTCCAATTAATCCCGCAAACATTTTTTACTGACCTGCTTTATACAAATTTTTATATACAATTAAAATGGGCATTAAATATCTCAGGGAAAAACTAATCGAAAACTAAACATTACATTTCTAGGTCAATTCCTTGTCCAAAATAACTCGTCATATTGAATACCTTGCTGACATTTTTCAAACTTATCAAAAATCTACCTCCTAAACAGAATTCAAGATCAAAACTTTTTGTGTTAAGTATAAGAAAAAGCTTTTTTAGAAATCCTTCATTAATGTTACAATTCGCTACTTAAGCAAAATAATGAAAAACTGAAATTCTTTAAAAAACATTTAAAAATATTCCTTAATCAAAAATATATTTCTGGTAAATCGTGACAAGGATACACATTTTACAACAATGACTATACGATAACTCATTATTAAAATAGTACTACAGTAATTTATGCATAGCTTGGAAGATTTGTTTTTGTAATTTTTGATTTGTATTATGTGTTGTGTGAATTATGATGCTGTTCACGAGTATCATTTTAATAAATGTTTATATTAGACCTTCCACTCAATGATCACTTGCTGAATCCAATTTGAAAAGTCTGGTTAAAGGGCTCCGAATAGTTCATCCTTCAGCTTTTGTGCAGATAGTTGGAGATATCGATGCCTCTCAAATTAACAAGCTTAATATTTTGGGTTTTAAGAATCTAGTTAACCCTCCAATTTTTTTGCCTTCATAAAGTATATTAGACAGTGTTTATGTGACTAAAGAACGTAAGCTGACTGCAACTGAATATTTTCCTACTCTTGGTATTAATCCTATGACCTATTTTCAAAATAATGCCACTTGAATACAATTCAAATAAATTAAGAAACGAAAAAACTGGAAGTGGATTCAACAGCCTGAACAAGATAACTTCAGCAGTGGAATTTGTCACCAAAACATTGACAGAAGAGTTCATTCGGCAAATGAATAAAATATCAGGGTTTTCTGCGAATGACATCAAATACAATATTCTGTAGAACAAAAAAATGAGTGATTCTTTTGTGGCTGTAGCTTGAGAATTCCTCAATTATAACGCCTTCACCAATCCATTGTCGTAATTTTATATTTTTGTATATTTTTAAACTTATTCTCTTTTATCATGTACACGGCTGGCAAAAAAAAACCGTACCATTGTAAAAAAATACATTTTTTAAATTGTAGTATGATTTTTTTAAACATAAATGCAATAATAAAGTTTAATTTTATTTTAAGTTTAATAAATGGATAAATAAATATGTGTATTGATTGATAATCTAAGCATTTGAGTAATTATAAGACACACACGCCGTCGATAGGCAGTGAATGAATCATTTTCTCTCTCCTAATTGATCGATTGTGTGACTCTTTGAAAGGAATAAATACTGTGTTGTGGCAAGCCTAAATTCACTAGTTGTCTTATTCATGGTGCTTACACACGATCAAAGAGTGCAGATAGTCACACTAAAAGAAGAAGTTCTCAGCTATTCTCAGCTTGCAGAACGGTTCAATGTCAGAAGAGCTACCATCATTGATTTAGTACGAAAGTACAATGAGACAGGATCAGTAGACGACTTGCCACGAACTGGCAGACCGCATATCTCAACACCTCGTCAAGACAGATGTCTTTTGCTTATGTAGACCAGGAACCCCCGAATGACCAGTCGATCTCTCACCCAACACTGGCAACAAGCAGGAGTCCCAGCTTCCAGGCAAACTGTTCGGCATCGCCTCTTTACCAGTGGAAGATACAGCTACATTGCCTCTCTTGACGCAGCAGCACAAACGCACACGTGTTCAATGGGGAAGAGACCACATTAACTGAATTGCTGAAGACTGGCGCAGAATTCTATTCACTGATGAAATGCCTGTACACCTGGTTCAGACGACACAACGGCGCTACTTCAGGAGTCGTCGCGGTGCAAGAAGAGGCACCAATGTCTTCCAACCTCGACTTCAAGGCGGCGGTGGCAGCATAATGGTCTGGGGAGCCTTCTCATACCACAGAGCCCTCCCACTGCACAGAGTACAAGGCAACCTAAATACCGAGTCCTACACAGAGATCCTGGAAGAATGTGTGGCTCTCCCATCTGGAACAACATCCCAGAGAATACCTTCCAGCAAAATAATGCCCGACCACATTCTGCTCGCCATACAATGCGTTGGCTTGAAGACCATGGCATCAACGTCCTGCAATGGCCGCCAAACAGCCCTTACCTAAATCCAATCGAGAACTGCTGGGCTTATGTGAAATCTCGTCTTGATGAAGAGGTCATACATGGAATGGAGCAACTCTTCCAGAGAGCAACTTGGCATTTTCAGAATATGAACGGCAACTTCATCATACACCTCATCGAATCAATGCCAAAAAAGATGCCAGTCAGTTGTTAAGCGCAGAGGAGCCAAAGTGGACTATTGATCTCTGTGTTAAAAACAGTCCTTTTCATATTGATTTATCCATTTATTAAACTTAAAATAAAATTAAACTTTATTATTGCATTTATGTTTAAATAAATCATACTACAATTGAAAAAATGTATTTGATACAGGAATTAAAGCAATTATTACTATTATCATTATTATTATTATTATTATTGTTTTTATTATTATTATTATTACTATTCTTTTTATTATTATTATTATTATTATTATTATTATTATTATTATTATTATTATTATTATTAGAATTACGGGCGTTTGGTAGCTGAAAATGGGGTGAAAGTAGAACCAAACGCCTTAAAGATTAAATTCTTCACATTATACATTTATTCTTTTGCATAATGTATTAAGAGCAAGTTATTTTTTTATTATAAATTTATATTTCAATGCTTACAAACTCCCTATTAAGTCAGAACAAGAAACTAATAAATATTTGTAGTTATTGTACTTTAATGCTTTTCGCTCTAACTAAACACTAATTATTTTACACTTTTCGCCCTATTATCTAAGTCAAAATTGAACAAAGCGCTCTAAATTCTAATTAATTGTTGATTCAAAATAGGTGTAAGATAACTTTATATAGCTCTATTGCAGAAATTCGATATATTTAAAGAATTTATGTGTCTTAAATGCAGTTCGGAAGAAAAAATGAAGATCAATCAGACAAACAGTGCGCAACAGGGTGAATATTGGTCACGGGATTTTCAGGTACGGGTCAAATAAGTAATGTTTAGCTCAGGTCTATTCATATATGGGATTAAGGAAGACATAAAAGATGTTTACTACCATCTTTTTATTCCTCGCACACTGTTCATTTACTAAACAAACTTAATACATTCAAGAGAAGAATAAAATCACACCCATCAACGACTTATAAAAAGAAGCTTGAAGTTCATTTTATTAATTTTCAAGATTCAGTGTCTCTTGACAAAATTGTATACATGAATTCTTTTAAAGACGGTTCTCAAAATAAAGTGTTTAAGTATTTAAGATCATTAAACAATTCGAGTTTACCGAACTGTATTTGTTGGAATAATGAACAGGCAAATACTAATGTTGAAAAGGCTGAATTATTCAATAGATACTTTAACACAGTTTATTCAAAGCTTAGTGAAGACCAAAATATTTATAATAATAATAGTGAATTTCATCTTGAAGACTTTCAAATAACTCCTTCAAAAGTAATAAAGATAATTCAAAATCAATCAAATTCGTCTGCACTTTCATGTGATAATATTCCAACTATTTTTATTAAAAATACATTGCCGGTTATTTCAAAACATTTATGTATTATATTCAACGGCATATTATCTAGCTTAGACTATCCGAAGTTCTGGAAATCTGCGTTTATTGTTCCAATATTTAAAAAAGGCAAGCGTGATGATGTTAAAAATTACAGACCAATTAGTATTCTTCCACGTATTTCCCTAATATTTGAAAGACTTTTATTTGATTATATTTATCCCTTTATTAAAAACAAGTTATCTAAATTTCAGCATGGATTCCAAAGTGGATCTTCTACGATTACGAATTTGCTATGTTATTTAGACAAAGTTTATAAATGTATTGATGTTGGTGCTTCATGTTGCGGCATTTACTTTGACATTAGTAAAGCGTTTGACACGGTTCCGCACCATCTTTTATTGGATAAGATATCTAAATTTGGATTTGATAATAAGTTTATGCAATTGTTCAAATCTTACTTAACAGGTCGCTACCAACACACAAATATTTGTGGAAATATTTCTCAGCCATTAAAAATAACAAGTGGAGTACCTCAAGGAAGTGTTCTTGGACCACTTTTATTTGTTCTATTCATTAATGATTTCTGTTCTAGTATAAATTCAAATATTTGGCTTTTTGCTGATGACAGCAAACTTTTAGTAGAATCCCCTACTGAATTTCTTATTAAAAATACAATTGATTCTGTTATAAAATGGGGACGGAGAAATGAAATGCAATTTAATACATCTAAGTCTAAGATTATTTGTTTTGGAAAAACTAAATGCAGAGATATGCTTTCTTCAAAACATATGGCATGTAATCTTCAATTAGTTGAATCAGTCAATGATTTAGGACTAAATATCTCCTCAGATTTAAAATGGAACCAACATTATACCAAAGTTTTAAGCAAAGCAATTAATGTATTATTTTATTTAAGAAGAAATATACCATATATTACACCTAAATTTATAAGAACTAAGTTATTCAAAAGTTGCATATTATCTATTATAACTTATGGATCACAATGTTGGTGGCCAAGTAGACATCAATTTGAAAAACTTGAAAGATATCAAAGGAAATGCTTACATTGGTGTTTAAATTCAAATAAGGAAATATCTTATGAAAATTTGTTGCACCTTAACATACTTCCAATTGCTCTTCAATTTCAATTGTATGATTTGATATTTTTCAATAAAGTACTGAATGGGTTATACAAAATAGATCATACTGAATTTGTTAGTGTAAAGAATAATTCATCAAGAGAAAAACGGACTATTTTCAAAAATCCTAAGTGCAAATTGGTTACATCTCATAGCAACTATTGGGATCGTATTACTTACTTGACTAATTACATATCAGTCAATTCTAATATCAACATTTATGATCGTCCTAGCATTGTAAAGAAACAACTTCGTATATTTTTTGAAGATTATGTTATTAATCATTTTAAATTGAACAATACTTGCTCATGGTTTCTGTCTTGCAATTGCAGTAATTGTAGAGAAGTAAGATCATCTCATAAAAAGAAATAATGTGATAATTATGAACTATATTTTATTTTCAAAAAATTTTGTTTTACTTGTAAATTTAGTTTGTAGCGCTTTATAAAGCGAATTGAAGTCATTTAGTAGTAGTAGTAGTAGTAGTAGTAGTAAGGTACTCAGATAACTTCAAGTAATTTATTTTTAATTGCCTTTTAATATTGTTAAAATTATATATATATATACAGACATGAGAGAAAAGAATAGACACCAACATAAAATAATATTTTCCCAGGTGAGAATAGTATAGTTCTGGAATAACAGAGTAAATTCATATAATTGCATCTAACTCTACTGAGGCATGCCACGAATCAGTAGCAGTATCCGCCTATATTTTGCAAAATATGCATAGACAAAAATATCTGACTTATTCGGATTTACATGACTTATGATAAGATTTTGCTTTTTTCTCAAATTTTTCATCACATAGAAATGGATTAAAAGCAATCCGTTAAATGTCAATATACTATTTATGGCTTCTTTACTATATTGTAGATGCCCTCAATCTGACGTTTAAATAATGTCTGTCAAATAAACGAAGTTTAAACGAAATTGTTTAATTGACTGCTGCATTTAAACAAACGGCTGATTTAAACGACGTTTAAAACCATTTAAAAAGATTCATTTAAATAGTTAACAGTGGGTGACAGTCCCGAAAAGTGGATAATAATAATAATAATAATGATAATAATAATAAAAATAACAATAATAAGAGTAAAAAGCAAATTTATTGCTGAAAAAATAACAAAGGAGATACTACAAACCAAAATATACATATATATATATATATATATATATATATATATATAAAATATACAAAATCAATAAATATGCGCAATTACTTAAAGGGCACTCATTTTAGATATACGGACTCCATGCATGTAATTGATTAGAAATGCCCAATAACGATTGTTTTTTCAATAAGAAATCTTTAATTTTTTTCTTAAAATGCTTATAATTTGGTTCCATTTTTGTAGTAACATCTAGATTATTCCACAATGCGCAGGAATTAAATGTAAAAGAATCCTGTCTGTTAATTTTACTGAAAATTTTATTTGTTCTTTGATTGAGCTGAATATATTGTTGTACAAATTTAGAGAATTGCATTCATTTATACACTTATGAGTTAAACACAAAGATTGATACTGAATAGAATAAAGTGGAGACAAAATATTATAAGATAATCGAAGTTCATTGACTGATTGATGCTTATCAATAAAATTTAGTGACCTTAAGGC
>CABFPE010000934.1:120827-131107 GCA_900660155.1 Hofstenia miamia | reverse complement strand
ATTATTATTATTATTATTATTATTATTATTATTATTATTATTATTATTATTATTATGGAAAACAAACAAAAATTAAAATAAAGCAAGAGCTGGACATATGTCACATGATGTGATCCATGACCCACGTGACCCATTAGTAAAATGACCCATGATCCATAACCAATGTGAGCCCCGAATAATCTTTGAAAATTCCGTTTGATGTGATACCTTGTTGTAACGATATTTCACTTTGAAAACACTGCAACAATATTTGTTGAATATATCTGTTTTCCTACTAGAAAATGGTGTCTAAATATATGTATGCGTAAGAAGAAGAATCAATAAAGATCCAAACTTTGAGCAATCATGTGAAATCATAACACTCATAAAACCTTGGACGAAATTTAGGTTTCTCAACAATATTTGTTACATGCAATACGAAACATGAAGGGCAATTCAAAATGCTTTCTCAAATTATGATTAAAAAAACTTTTATTTCCTCGGCAGAGACGAGCATTTGCAATCAAATATATATTTTAATAAAAGGTAAACTAAATGTTAATTCATCTTTTAACTGTTGCAGTAAAATTAACAATAGTTACAAAGGATATCTTTCCAGATGACGCTAAATCCAAAAACAGAGAAACCTTTGAATATTATCAATACCCTGATGACACATTGTAACAAATTCTCTCCGAAATTTTTGAGAAGAAAAGGCGAATAAAATCAGATTATTTGAACACATTATTACCAGAAAAAGTTCTTCCACTGAAACTGAAATCTTAGCAGCACAAGAATCCAATATATTCATAAAAAAAATGAAGTAGAAAATTGTAGTTGGTAAGTATAGCACTAAAAAATTAAGCGAAACTGCAAAGAGCATATGTTGAGCGCGAACGAGCTCAGAATGTGAGTGAACAGTGTTCAATAGTGAAAGCTTTGTGGCAATGGCACAGTTTATCAAAAGCATCATGATAATTAAAAATACGCAGAAACCTGTCCAAAGAACTTCATTAACGAAATAAATTCCCTCATAGATGCATTCTCCGTTTTTGAAATTGTAGGTTTTCTGAAACACCAAGGTGACATATGTCACTACAAGCAGCGTAACAATTGCGAGTACACAATGAACTCTCTTTCTTAATTGCTCGTTGTGGTATTGTATAGGGGTGAAGAGTGCAAACCAACGAGTTAAAGATATCACTACAACAGCGACTGCTGCTAGAGCAGTAGTTGCTGCATCTGCAATCTTAATAAATTTGCACATAAAAACACTTTTAGATCTAACTATTTGCACCAGTGGTTCGATTGGTTGAAGTACACCATCAAATACTAAGCTTAATATGTTACAAATTGCCAAATATTTATAACCTAAAGTTGTTAAAGAGTCAAGAATTCCCAATCTTTTTCTTCTAAAAATTAAATAGCAAACGATATTACTGATAACACCAAACAAGGCAACTGAAATCGTTATATATCTTAGAATATCATCAACGATTCGATTGACAGTTTCATTTGAACAATCCATTTATATCTAATCCAAACTATATATTTTACCACGTTATAAAATCTATAGTGACATTAACAATGTGCAATACTGAATTTCAAAACCAAATTATATTTAACAATTTCTAGAATGGAGGTAAATTAGTATTGGAAAACGTTAAAGCATGCTTTACATAACACGTACGATAGCCCCACTAAACTGTTGGAGATATGCCGAGCTAAGCTAAAAGCCTTATCCGGTTTTCGTGAAAATTCACTCAAATTTTATAATTTCTTTTAGAGTTGTCCAAAATTTTGTAGACACAAAACATCTCACAAGGTGTGTGAGGTCGACATGTGCGCGGTTTCGAAACCGTAACTGCACCGCAATATTTCTAGCCAATCATTGCGTTTAGTACTTTCATAAATTCCCTAAAATTTCTCGCGGTTTTGAAGTTTATAATAGGTTATTTGCAAATTTCACAACTAATTATTCGAGATTTTCATGTTTTTTATAGCGCATCAATAGTTATAATTCGTCAATATCAGTAGATTTTTTGAGCATACTTGAAGATTTTTATTTAGAAAGCGATAATTGCAATAGCATTAATTCTCTATACAAAAAACTGACTTTTTTAAAATTTTTGATGGTAGCGTATCTATAATTTGATTGTTATTTTACTGTTGTAAGTTAGATGTAATATTATTTGTTAAATTTATGACATTCTAATTTATATGTCGCACTTACAATATAAGATAATACATAGTATTGTAATTAACGGCTATTCGATATTATCAGAGTAACTTCTTAAATACTGACATACATTAATTACAGTCAATATTAATAACTAAATCCACTTGCTAACAGGTGGAGCGGCTAAATAAGAAGCCAACACAACTCTCCTAGCAGCCAGTACCAACATTTCTTCACACTGATAACGCCACCACTCTTCTGTGAAAGCCCTCAATGCATCTGTCACGGTTTGGTTCCACTCTGCTGAATATATATTGGTTTAAAATATTGCAGTCGGGCAGTAGGGAGTCATGCTGCACGATCATGTCTTTTGTTTTAATGTTCGCACATGACGGTTGATGTTGTAGAATATATTTCGTAGGACATTACATAAGCATTTCCCAGTGAGCAACAATCATTGTCTTTGGACAAAACTGTGTACGACGGTAAACAACAGGCTTTTCAGCTCCTGGTTGAGTAAGAAGAATTAACCAAATTGTTGTTGATTGCCTGATAGAAAAAATTTTCTTCCTCTATTATCACAAGTTTACTTCTACAAAGCAGCAACAATTGTTGTCATCATAATTGATTGGACCAAGTAATATGCGGGTACTTAATAAAGCAAGATCTCATTTCAATAGAATGATAAGTTAAATGCAATTCAAAAGAAAACTTTAAAACATTTTAGACATTGTTCAATACCACATTTCGGGACTGAAAATTCCAAAGCTTTAAAGTACGCAATAATGATGGAATGAGAATTCACTCACAAATAATCTAAACTTGCTTTCTGCCTAATTCAGAATAAAAATTTCATTCTTTTCGGTAAAAAACATGAAAAATATATCCATTCTATGTCAATGGATAACTCCCTTATCTTTTAAATAGCAAGAAGTTTACACATACACAAGAAGTCAAAATCACCTCCACATTTTCTTTGACAGTAATACTCTCCAGATAAAAATAGCAGGCTAAATTCAATTGATGTGATATAGATAATTGTTAGTTCTCTAATACAAAAATTTAAGATTGACATTTTAAACATATCTTTACCTAAATTTTTGAAAAATAAATAAACACCTTAAAAATGTCATATTTTAATTATTAAAGAATGATTTGATAGGAATTGATTGTCGAATTTCGTTGTTAGCATAATCGACTTCGATTTTATGTGGGAATCGATTCTCGATTTTAATTCCAAAGAATCGCTGAACCCTAAAGTAAATTATTTATAATACGAGGTCGTCTGCTTAATAAACTAATTCCCCACATTTTTTAGAATTCGGAGAATTAACATGATGTGCAATTTGATTTTCTCAACATCCCTTACAACTTCACAGCAAAGAATGTGACTATTCATTTTATGGTGGAAAATGTCCAAAAATTTCAAATAAAAAATTGAATTTAATACTGGATGTTAAATATATTGCTTTTAATGGTAATAATATTATATATTTCTTGACAAAAAAGGTTCAGTACATTGAAAATAGAAAAAAATACAACATATTGTGTGTGCATTGACAAAAGAATAAGAAGAAAAATGTGTAGCATAATTTGTTGGATAAGGTAATAGGCGAGCGAGTTGAAACAGGGCATGAAGTAGGAGAAGACTGTCAATTCAAAAAAATTTGCCACTTCTATCTCTCTCAGTGATGAACCATTAAATTAACTATAAAGCAAATTGAAAAATCCCAAGTTCATTTTCTATACTTTAACTGGTACGTTCTTCTTAACATGAAAGTCTTAGCTTTTTGACACTATTAACTTCAGACGATACACACTGTATTCAATTCAATAATTTTGCAACCGCATTTTTTAACGAAACTGGCTAAAAGTGGATCAAAAATAGTTTTTCATTTAACTATTTGATTTAGCCACTGATTTAATTATCTGTATAACTGTGAACCACTGATTTTTGTCTTTGTATGTGTCGTTCTAAACGTTTGCAAACAGTTTGTTGAAATTAGGTATTTTTATCTCTTCAGCAGTTGAAATGGCTTGGATTTGACAACCAATAAAGGCTCGCTCTCTTTCGCAGATAATCTACCAGATTGCGCGTTATCCAGCACGTCGTTTATAATTTCTACACAGTTGTATGGATGTTGCAGTGAAACCTAATTTACTGTTATCATCAAATATCGCTTGGCAGGGAAAAGTTGTGCACATTATATAGTGGGCTGAAGCTGAAGGTAGGTGACCTAGAGTATAAAGACGTTAATAATCACAGGTTAAATTGGATGAAACTAACTCGCCGAGCAGCATTCCAAAACCGTAGTTGAAGCTTTTTTAGAGTGAAAGCATCAAGAGGCATGATATGTCATGATATAGCAAATTCCTTTAGTCTCCGACAGGTAGTAGATGATTTAGGGGACGTTAAGAATTTCCGGCCAATGTCAAGATTCACGATTGGGCAGGTGGACTAGAGAACTGTTCGCACAGAATCCACCCAGATCGATGGACAATGACACAAATTGACAGAGGAGCAGAATGGAATAACATTCGAGCAGACCATATATGAGACATACGAAGAGCATGTTAGATGAAAGGAAGAAATCAACAACTTTGTTTCCGGTCCATATATATTCTAGTAGTCTTTAGGGCAGACGCAACGCAAGGTACTAAATTTTACTGAAAACACATAGTAGCAAACATTGAATTATGATAAACTTATCAACATTTATTTTTCGTTTCATACACGTAAACAAACCACAAATTTTCCTTTTCTTTCGATACAAAATCGGTTATGAAAAAACGAAAGCCAAATGTTATTTTCCAAACTTTCTATAAAGTTCTATATAAATTTGAAAAAAAACACTGCAAAACATGTTTTAAGCAGGTCCAGTCTAAAATATGCGAACCCTGACATCAGGAATATTTTGGCATAACCATTTTGCGATATAATAATTTATATGCAAATTGTACGCATATTAATTAGGTTATGTATCAAATTTTCTAAATTTCTTATTATTGACACAAAATGTTGGAAATATTACTATATTCGAATCAAGAGAAAGGCCTATAATGCAAATAAACCATAGAAAACATATAATTATAATTTTGCATTAAAAATTATGCATTGGTTTCAATTTATAGCCTTTATATATAGAATATTTTTATTTTTTGAATCTCGCAGGAAATGTCAGTTTTCATGGACTTTTTTTAAATCGCGATAACTTTGTAAACATTGACAGTATCTGCATATTTTTCGTCAAAAGTTGTAGAAGAAGTTAAAGAAAAAGTCATGGAAGGATAATTTATTAAAAAAACGGAGTTATATCTAAAAATATGGAAGGGGGTCAAATCGCACCCAGGTAAAATAGGGTTAAGCTCTATACCTAAACCTGAATAAGGAAGCGCCACAAAAGATGATCTAAAAGCGCTTTGTACTAAATTCCACATAACTTGTAAATATATGTAAATTATGAAATATCTAGGGCAACGAAATATAGCAAATTAATCAATTAAACTAGGTTATTTCTCATTTAGTTTCAAGTTCTAATTTTTTGTGAGGTAGGTTACCCTTCTCTTAAAATTGCGCCTGTTAGGAAGCTTTATTGGGAGGTGAGTTTAGGGTAAATAAAAATGTTAAAAGCAAGGTTAACATTGGATTTAATATGAATATTTATCCGAATAACAAATATACACTTAGTTGACAGTAGAATTTGAAACATGTCACGAGACATCCGAGTCTCCTCTTGTTCTTGTGAACTTGTTCACTAGTAGAGGAAATATAGCGCTTGGCTAGTTTGTTCAATTTTCATTCATTTATATATCTCTAACAATCGGGTCATGGGTTATAAGGTTTCGGGGTGCAATAACTTCATTTCGAAATTGAATGCACGAATAGGCGAATAAAATCAAATTGTTCGAACACACTAATACCAAAAATAGTTCTTCCACCCAAAATGAAATTTTAACAGTATGAGAATCTAATGTTTTGATAAAATTAATGACAAAGAGATCGTAGTTGGAAAATAAAGCAGAATGAAATTGATCGACATTTCAATATTATTAATTCTAGAAGGAGCCTAAATTTTTGTAATAATGGCAAATTAAAGTAGGAACAGCCATTTCTACAACTCAGTAATGATAATTTCCGAGTAATTTTCATATTTAAATTTTTATTTATACATTATGAATTTTAATAGTAACTCCTAATAAAATTTCCTATTTTTCATAAGTATGCAAATAGTAACCTTTTGTATCTAAAAAATGTATTCCTACTTATATTTAAAGTAGAAATATAAATTCATGTCATATACATCCATACATAATCGCTAATTATATTTTTAGCTATATTTGGCAAAGTCCTCTAAAATTGAAAAATTGACATAGCTATTAAGCAATGCAAACATCATTTTCGTTGGCAGCTGAAAATTTTGTTCTTAAATATCAAAATTGTACTTTTTGTGCGTAGCACTTAAGCTTAACATACGAAAGAGTAATAAAATTACTTTCACAACCTTTATTAGCATAATCGTTAAATGCAAACAAAAAGATAATGAAATAATTGGTGAGCAATGCAAACTTTTTACTGGTTTAATTATATGAACGAATTCTAGAATCAGTCTTGCTGGGCAAGAAATCAGTATTTCTTTCTGGATAAGATAATGTAATAACTACAATAGCTGCTTTGCGATCCACTAAAGGTCTTTAAGCAATAGCTGAGAATACGACAAAGGACAGCATCATTATAAAAAAGACCACAAGAATTTTCTAACTATATCGTACTGCCAAAACTCTAAACTATTAGAATAATCAATTTGATAATGTTAGTAAACGCTATTATTATTTTAAATATTATTATTATTATTATTATTTGAAAAACTTTTGTATGTTCAAATAAACACATTCCTAAAATCTGAAAACATCCTATCACATAAACAATTTGGATTTCGCAATGGCCATAGCACCCAAGACGCAATTCTATCTATTACTCAACAAATAAAGTCTATATATCTCATAATAACTGCAGCAGTGTAGCATTATTAGATTTAAGTAAGGCATTCAATTTTTGAGTTTAGATAAAAATTCTAATTGCTTTCATCACATATCAATAAAATTGTGGAATAATTTAGATTATGAAACGCGAATAGAAAAAAACTATAAAATATTTAGAAAAAAATTAAAGCAGTCTCTTCTAATAAAACAATATACATTAGGGGACGGTAATACACTTCATGCATTCGAAACATACATCCAACATTGAGCACCTACACAAACATTCACACAAACATTGATTATATTATTATATATCGTACATATTAATTTGTAGTAATTTATTTGCTTATATTTTATTTTTCTTTTTGTCATGTGTTAGTTTTTAGAATTTTGTATTATTAGTATTATTATTATTATTATTATTATTATGTGTGCTCTCGCCGAGGACGGTCGTATTTCATCATCGCTCTCAGAAGCGTTGAAAAGCAAGTTGTTTGGCGGTGCGCCTACCCTGGACGCGGCATTTTCTTTGATAAAAGATAAGAAGACGCTAATTCACCAAATGTTCTCGCTATTAGATAAAGAAAATGCCGCTGAAGCTCTATTATTTCTATTCAAATCATCTTTAAAATCTGTGTCCGACGCATCTTGTCAACATTCTCCAGCAAATTCCGAAGTACAACTCAGCAACAAATCTGCTCCGTCGCCCACCTCATCGCCTCCATCACACGATCAATATGTTTCTTTTAAAAATCCTCCACCTTCGCCAACAGAACCTGCAAAGATGGAAAGCTTTCCTCGGCCTCAGAAAACAGTAAAGAACATTAAGCTCAACACCAATTCATTAATAATTGGTAGCAGCATCTTAAAGTGCGATCAAACAATCTGTTCTCTAACCAAGTCATAACAATTCATTCTTATCCAGGTCACAACTCCAAGCGCTTAGCTGAAAAAATCTCTCAATATCCGAAGGTTCATATCAACTCAGTTTTCATAAACACAGGTCTCATCGATGCTCTACATTCCCTTGATGTCCCAACTTTCAAATCCAACATTAATCACATTGTTTCGCTGATACGTCTCAAATTTTCTCCACGCTTTATTTATTTTTTGGAAATCACGCCAGTTGGTAAATTCTCACTTCTNCTACATTCCCTTGATGTCCCAACTTTCAAATCCAACATTAATCACATTGTTTCGCTGATACGTCTCAAATTTTCTCCACGCTTTATTTATTTTCTGGAAATCACGCCAGTTGGTAAATTCTCACTTCTAAATAAAAATCCTACAATTGCTGAATTTAATAGAATCCTCGTCAATCTATCTGCAAAGAAGTTCAACGTTATCCCGGTCTTTAACAAATTTCTCCTATCATATCGAACTGTCAACCTCAGCCTCTTAGCTAATGATGGCATCCATCTTTCTCCTCAAGGAATCAGGCTTATAACGCAAATCTTAAAAGATTTCTTTGTTCCTCAAATCATTCACTCCTCATTTCGAATTCCTCACACGTCTTACTCAAAAGTCACATCCTCATCAACACGTCGATTTCTTCTTCCGACTCCACATCCTTCCAAAAATAGACATGGCGCTCTTCAGGTACATTTATTGTTACTTTTTCTTTTTAAACTTCATTGTAATTTTACTTAAAGGGCAACTTGAAATTACAACATCTGTATCCCTAAAACTTAGCTACAATAATCGAAATATAATAACAAAACATCCATCAAATTATGGTGAACTAAAAATATATAAATTAATAATCTGTCAGCTAACAGAGATCATCAAATTAACAATTTTGCTCTCAGGCGTTGTAGAAACTAATCCGGGTCCAGTATATACTGATAATCAAGTAGAAAATATTATGGCTAACTACAAAAACAATTTCAAATTTGTTTACATAAATGCTAGAAGTCTTTGTGCAAATCGCTCTGAATTTTTAAATATCTTTAGCAAAATTGGTAATAATGCAATTTATTTAGTTACTGAAACCTGGCTAAAAGACTACGACAATATAAATGAGTTATATAATCCAAACCCTAGTTTGTTTGAAATTCATAGATTAGAAAGGGATGTTGGCTTATTAATAATTATTCCAAAATCAATGAAATCGAAACGAAGAAGTGATCTCGAATTAAAACATGAAATTTTTGTGTCCCTTTGGATTGAACTCAATTCTAAAATTAATTCTTCGGAAACTGAACTACTAAATGTTTGCTACAATCCAAATAANGGAAAAGAAATACATAAGTATTTTAGGTGATTTCAATGCTAACTACTTAAATCTTAACGAATCACACAAATTGGATAGCATTTGTGACATTTTTGATATTAAAATAATTAATAAGTCCACTCCAACTCGACATTCAAATTTGATAGATTATTTTATTTCAGATAACACAATCACTCATTTAAATTTCATTTTCGAATCATTTAGTGATCACAATCTTTGTGTGTACGTCCGTAACTCCAAACTTCATGTTAAAACAAAAAAAGTAATTTTTTCCAGAGATTTTAATAACTTTGATGAAAAAAGTTTTATCAAACTCTTAAAGAACATTTACTTTAATTATGTTTACACATTGTCGAAAGGCGACCACATGTTGAGATTCATTATCCGGGAAATTACTCAAGCATTAAACAAAGTTGCTCCAATTAAGCGCAAAGTAATGAATAGAAATTCGAAATCTGCCTTGATCAACCGCGTGATTCAGATGTAATCAGGCGGCAAGTAATTAATAAAAACTACTTGTTTGAACTTGCAAAATCCCACCCAAGCACGATTAATTGGACTCAGGAACACGCATTTGATCAAAAGACACCGCAAAAACAACTATGATGCTAAAATAAAGAATTATTTTGAGCAAATGAATAAATCAAATAGAAAATGGAACTTTGTGAGCCAAACGATTGGAAAAAATAAAAGTTCATTGACTAACATTAAGGAAATACGTTTTAAAAATAAGCTTTATGGAAATAAGAAACAAATAGCAAACATTTTAAATGAAACTTTTGCAAAAATGGGAAATTTATATTTTAATTCTCATGATACATATCAAGAACGTGTATGCCAACTGAAACAAAACCCTAAATTTAATTTTAATTTAATTTCTTCTCATGATTTAATGAAAGTAGTCATAGG
>CABFPE010000934.1:95885-117736 GCA_900660155.1 Hofstenia miamia | reverse complement strand
CTTCTTTCCTTCACTCTCAGTTCTTATCTTCCTTAACTCCTTAGTGACCTCCAGTATTGACCCTCTAGGTTGTGCTTCTACATACTCGTTTAGCCCTAGTGCTTCTGCTTCTACAGTTTCCTCCACACTTAGCAGTCCTTTCCCTCCTTTATGCCTTGCCATGTACAACCTATCCACATCTCCATTTAGGTTGAAAGCCCTCTCTGCTGCTAGTACCTTCCGTGGCTCTCTGTCTAGCTCCCTAAGTTCATTCTTGTTCCAACTAACTATTCCTGCCGAATATCTCAACACTGGTATCGCCCATGTATTAATTGCTTTTATACTATTCTGCCCATTCAATGCTGACTTCTGCAGTACCTTCCTTACTCTCCTCTTGTATTCTTTCCTTAGCCTCATCTTCATTTCCTCGTGATCTGTTCTGTCTTTCTCTATCACACCTAAGTACTTGTACCCCTTTTTAACTTCCTCAATCTTATCCCCACTGCTTGTCCTCAAGCCATCCCCATCCACACACTTGCCTCTAGTCATTGTCACTGCTGCACATTTTCCTAATCCAAACTCCAACCCTGAATCTCTGCTTGCCTTCTCCAATGTCTCCACTTGCTCCGCCACCTTCTTCCTTCTTTATTATTATTATTATTATTATTATTATTATAAAAATGACAATATCAAAGAATTCTTTTGTTTTCTAAATTTCATGTACTGATTACTCAGCCCGATACAGTCGAGATACTAAGCGCCTCATCACTGGTTATGGAAAAATAGGTACATAAACAATCATTCACATTTTGTTAACTAATAAATCACATAATAAAAGCGTCAGTGTTTTGCAAAATATATCATTTCCATAAATAAACAGCACTATTTGAAGATCACTGCAGATATAGGCAACAGAATGACAGCGGGGTCCGTGGATACCGGGTCACTGAGTTTGAGCAGATCACAGAGTCTCCACTAGTATTCAGTTGACTCAGTAAAATTAATTAAAAAAATTAACATATAGAAATCATATGCTCTTTGTTACCCCAATGCATATAAAAATTGTTCCAGATTTAAATTCGAAAACTCTGGCTACCTCACTTCTTACCTTACTTACCTAGAAAATCACAAATATCTGTTTGTTAATGAGTAACATAATAAATAAATACAAATAGTATCATGTGTTAAATTTAACGAGTTATCGGAACAGGTCTTCCGGTCAATAAGTTGTTGAGTATGCAAATGTTACCCAGCGGTCACTCTGATTGATACGGCTGCTGATCAAACTGTTTCATCGCAAAGCGGCACTAGTAAAAAAGGCTAAAATTATCTAAAATTGCAGGATAAAGTGTAAATTTATTAATTATTTTAAAAAGTATGCTCAATATCATTTCCTGATATCTACAATATAAAATCAATTAGAAATGAAAATATAACAGGGTTGAAAAAAACATATTTAAACACCTGAGCAAATAATAAGAAAAAAAGGACTTTACATGAAAAGCTGTATTTTTTCTTCATGACTGTTAATTTTGTTTTTTATGCGAAAGAAGGCTTCGCTGCTCCGTCTGAGCGAGTCCCATAATGCTGAAGCCATTATAAAATACAATTACAACTACAGCAACATTCAACGTCTAAAATTTTACGCGCCGTTGTCATAATAAAAAAACTTTTAAAAAACACCAATAAAAACAGTGGTGTTTTTATTTGCCAATGATGAAATAAAACGATTGTAAAAACTATAACCTACAAAACAAAAACAAAATTAGAATAAATTGAAGAGCAAAGGAACGACAAGCTTACTTGAAACTTCGATGTACATTTTCCCATTTAAAAATGTTCAATTTCCAGTAATTTTTTGAAGGTTACAATCAAATATCAACTATGTAAGTATGTGAAAAAATAGTGCAATAGCTTTCACTGACAAAGATATTATTGTGTGAAATATCGCAGAAAACAATGACTAATAATTTAGCTAAAAGTATTATTTTTGAAAATGAAGAAAAAGACAGACGTTTGTAATTGATTGAAAGAGCAGTCATAATTGATCAAATAATAAGAGATCTAACATGCTTACAGAATCATGTGTGGGAAAACAAACAGGATGAAATAAATTGAGGCAGTCGAAAAATCTAGAACATCAGATGCATATGAATCTGTAAAGAATGAAGGATGCCAATCAACTTAAACCAAGCTAAAATCACCCATTATTAGCATAGATTTGTCGAAAATTCCCTGAGAAGTATTGAATGAAAAGAAAAAATATATAGTACATTGGAGTTTCAATATGGAGAGACGAATTTACTATTAAAAACGGAAAGAAAATACAAATTACTAGAATATTAAACATGTTATAGAGAATTGCTGAGCAAATGAAATCACAATAAGAGACGAGCTATAGAAAAACGATTGGCCGATGTACTTGTATGAATTGTAATAAGTGCATAATCATGACAAAGAAGATCTATCAGAACGGTCAATTATTTGAAAAGTGGGATCTAGTCAATTGGTCTTATTGTACAAGATTTGAGTGGGATTAGATGTAGAAGAAATGGAATGATTCACAAGAGGATTCTTGAAATAAAGCAATTTTGAGATCAGAGGGAGAAAAACAATAGTTTAAAAATTCACGTCTAACACGTAAAATTTAATAGTCAAGTTGCAAGCCTTTAGCTAAAAGATCACGAAATAAAAATACCGGATGTTTAAAAGATTTGAGATTGTGTACAACACTAAACAGTCTCCGACAATCCCATTCTGATTTTAGTTTAACAATAAGCGTGCGACTTCGACTTTCATTGTAACGAACACGACGATATATAGCTCGAAAAGATAAATTCGAAATACCAACATGACTAAAAATTTCATTGACAGAAGAGATATCTCGGGTACTGGTAGAATAATCCTTAAGGCATTCAGGAATACCTCAAATTCGTATTGGCAATTAAGATTCTGTGAACTTTGAATTCGAAGAATCAGAAGTATGAAGTGAATAAGACTTTCATTAAATTTAAACCAATTGTTGTTTTGGTCAAATTTACTGTTAATAGTGCAGTTCTAATTGAAATATCATACATTTTGGGAGACTTATAAAATAAATATTTTGTTTCCAGAATGAACGCAACCAATGCAGAATGTTAGCACATTGAATGTAAGTGATAAGAACCATTGCATACATATCTTCTATCATCTTTGTTAAAGTTCTTTTTACATGTTCAAAAGCTAAATGAATTTTCAATCATCATAATCACATTGGGTTAATAGCGTTAATAGCAGAGCCAATAAAGGAATGTTCTAGGCATTTCATTATTAAAAATGCAATAGTATGAAAATTTTCCCTTACAATTCCGTGGGAACTACATGAATAAAACAATAAGCAAAGAATGCACAAACAAAGCAATTAATTCAATAGTCGAATGTGCGCATTATGGAAAGATTCCAGTATCAATTCTTGGCTTAGGTATTAATTTAGCAGGTTATTTGCTCTTCTCCAACGAAAAAATACAAATATTCGATGGATTGACATCATTAAGTTTCAAATGGCTGGCTATCTGCAATGTACTGAGCTTATTTTTTGATGGAATTCTGGAACCAATTTGTGAATTATTACCCCAAGGCTTGGCAAAGTACAGCTTCATTTGTAAGCTTGTCATGGGAGCAGATGGTGCAACCACTGTTCTTGCAGCATTCGCTGTGGTTAACGTATTTTTTATTCGATGGCTAGCTCTATCTCAACCCATGCAATATCACAAAGAAACATTTAGAAAAAGAATGCAGTTTGCATTATCTGTTTCCGCGTTTGTATTGTTTGTCTATGTACTAGTGTCTTTGGAACAAACGTATAGCGTCAACGACGGAAAATGCGTATGTGATGGCAAATGTTTATATTGCGAAACACAATGGACATTACTATGTCTACTACCAATTGGTCTGGTAGGGGTATTGAACTATTCCATATCCAAAAAACTCTCTCAAATCAAAGAGATTTACGTTGATGATAACAGCAAACTAACATTTACCAAAAACATGCTACGTGCAATCACGATCAACCTACTGCTCCTCGCCTTTCCAACGGCAATTGTCTATTTCATTAATTACTTGGATATATTTGATCCATGCACTACGAGAATTGCCTTTACAGTTGACGAAATATTTTTAGTATTATTGTGTTCTACTAATCTTACTTTGTGTGCATTCTCCTTTAGAAGATTTCGTAAAGAAATCATTTCTCTATTACACAAAGCACTTATCAAGCACAAAACAACTCATTTGAAAAAGTCCAAGCAAAATCGAAAACAGTGATGAAATCATGGCTTCTGCTATACCCTGAACTATAACAAAGCGAAAAGAATGTAATTTTAAACAAGGTTGAAATTATACTGGAAGATGATGGTTGAATAAAGATGTAGTAATTTAAAATAGTATTAGGAAACTAAAAATCTGAGATAATTAGACGATTTATTTGAACGATTTTTTTGGATAAAATGGAGGAATCACTCTCTATAAACCTATCGGCTGCAGAAATAGACTAAATCAAAAAAGTTCAATGCAAAATCGACTGTATCCTATAGCCATGCTAGGGGCTGAACTAGGGATGTTTGATAATGCTCACGGAAATGTAAAAAATATGTTAATGAAGTCGTGTTTCATCTGCATCTTAGAATCATACCCCAAGTGTATTATAATTAAGCTCTATTTGTGCAAAGATTCATAGCTAGCAGAATCACACTCTTCTCATTAAACAATCCATAATGCTAAAATTTAAACTCAAAATGATTTCAAAACTATATTCCCTAAAAATAGTCACTTTGCAAGAAAATCCAAACTAAAGTAAAATTTTCAACCACACTATATGGATTTAAACTTGAATTACATAGCCAACCACATTGATTGACTATTAAACTTCTCCAACAGATGATACGCATACACTGAATACATACTTATAAAACACTTGAAAAAAATTTTAAATTTCTAGATGCTTATGTAATGAAAAAAACTTCGTATGCAAGCCACTCTTCCTTCCAAAATATAAACATTTACTGCATACGTACATTAACAATATGCCAATATAATATTCATAACTGTTTTGTGGGATCGAGATGGAAATTGGATTTTTAATGATAATTGAACTTTTTGTATAATTATCAACATTTTTGATCGGAAATTCAATATTTTAAATGTGTAAAATCAAGACCAGATGTACTTAATTTATTCCTAAAATTTTATTTCAAAAATTCTTTTAAGACTATTAAACATTTCATCTGAATCAAGTGTCCGCATTTCATGCTTGCATTTAATAGAATGTTTTCAAATTTAAGATTTACAAAAAAATAAACTCCTTTATAATTGGATCTGAAATATGAAGTCTGGCGAATGTTTTACAGTTCTTTTGGATTAGGAGGGTCTTTTTCTAATAAGAAATCTTCATATGCTATGACCTAGTGGTCATGTCCTAGTATAAAAATATAATAAATTGCAGCTATAACTCACAAAACCAAGTTATACATTTTTAAAAAATATTTATAATAGTAATATATATTCATAATAATGATTCAATTATGAATCGATGCAACTGCATCAGAGCCTATAAAAAATATCATGTGAGAGAAATTCAGTTAGAGCAGTTCCAGTTAAATTTCATCAGATTTGGAATATGTCCGAATCAAACATGAAAATCAGATAAGTCTAAGATTTATAAGTTAATATATAAGATGTTCATGAAAACCTCTAAAACAAAACTTTACTAAATGAATTAACTGCACACAACAAGCAACCCACATTTTAAATAATTTTAGAGTATAAATATTTCAGCAGTAAAATGGAAGGCATTAGAAATGATATTGTGACAAAATTTATATTACGATGATTATAAATCGAAGCTCGAAGCTTCTTTGGGACAAATTGACAATAGTAGCTAGCTTTCTAACCATTCCCCGTTCTTAATCAATTGGATTAACAAATTAACCAATGTATTCTTCATTAATTTTAATAGGAAAAATTTCTCTTATGCATTTACGCTGTCTTCAAATATATATATATATATATATATATACATATATATTCGCCGTTTGTAATTTATACAGAATTTATATTCGTCTTTTATAATCATTTTCATATATATACGCCGTTTGTAACAATATTCGTCGTTTGTAACCAAAAATTTTTTTATATTAATGAAGTTGCAAATTTAACAGTTTCTTAATCATATGCATTACACTAGTGCCTATTCCATTTATTAGAGCCAATGCCTTCCATAGTTGATTAATTTCTTGGCTACAGCAAACTCGAAAGTCTTGAACTTCAATAACCATATAATATTGTTAAGTACATAGTAATCAAAGGTATTATACCATATCCTATAAATCTTTAAAGAAATTTAGTAGATGTAGTTTTTAATTTGGAAGCTAATGAACTAGGTTCGAAGTCGATCCAAGCATTATTCACTGAGATATTAACGATTATTCCCCAAAATATAGGATCATGCCGGTATAGTGGGTTGTTAAATGAAATTTCAAAAAAAACAAAGTAGTCCATAGCCTATGCATCTTTAAAGGACTTTAGTAGATGTAGTTTTTAATTTGGGAGCTAATGAACTAGGTTCGAAGTTGATCCAAGCATTTTTGCTGAGAAATTACAAACGACGAATATTTGTTAAAACCAGCAAAAAAAAATTTTTTTCATTATACATTTTTAGACCCATTAATCAAGTAGGATATATTGTTGAGAGGGTACTTAAATACACTAACTGAAAAAATTCGAAAATTTTGCATTCTCCTCAATTTTAAACCCCAAAAAGGCGATTCGTCGTTTATAACAATCATTTTTTTCAGAATTCGTCGTTTGTAATGAAGTTTCACTATTAGTATGGTACAAACGACGAATATATATATATATATCGAGTCGCAAAATCATGTTAAGAGCGCTAAGTTCATTATCGCCATTCTAAAACTTCATTTTTATAGCTATATTTAGATGAATGAAACAAAGTAAAATTAAAATATCTTAGTCATCCTATTTAACAGGTTAAAGAAAAGTTATTAAAAAGAGGTTTTTCAAAGGTCCAGCCTTCCTATAGACAGAGCGCGAACATATATATATATACTGTTATGGCCAAAAAGATCTGACCACTAATAATTAGTATAGATAAAAACATCCTGTGTGTAGATGCAGCACATTAGACAATCAAACTTGACAAATAAGATTGCGTAGTTGTCAACCAACTTTAAAACTCTAGCTACAACATGGAACTTTTAATGGTAAGACTGAACGAGCAATTGAAGATGTCTAAGACAACTGTTCATGATATTATTCAACGCATCAATGCAACAGGTAGTATCAATGAGGGAAGACCTCGAATTAGATAAACAAAAACCGACAACATGGTACACCGTTTAGCTGCGCACAAGCCAAATACTTCAAGCTCACAAATTCTTACTGAACTGCCTCTAAATTTCAATGTGAGTTCCCTTACAATTAGAAGACGCCTTGTTAATGACTTTAATTTTCGATCGTATCGTGCTGCATTAAAGCCATGCCTTTCTAAAAAGAATATTAAAGATCGCCTCAAATTCTGCAAAGCACATAAGAATTGGACTGTTGAAATTTGGCGACGCGTCGTGTTCTCAAACGAAACACAAGTTAAGCAGCTTAAATCCACATGCACTCATTATTCGACGTCCACCAAATTCACGTTTTAATATCCGGTATGTTGCACCTTTTGTTAGGAATTGTCCATCAATTATGATTTGGGGCGCAATCACTGCCAATGGTCGTGCTGATTTGCACCTTTTACAAGGTGAGACAGTCAAATCAGGAAACTACTTGGAAATTTTGAAAAACAACTTAACTAATTGGTTTCAAATTAGAAACTGTGATGTTTTTATGCCTTGCCATCAGGCAAAAATTTTCAAAGCATGGCCTCAAGAAAATGCCATTAATGTCCTTTTGTCATCACAGGATCTTAATCCCATAGAAAATTGTTGGGTGAAATTGAAAGCAGAAACAAAAACGTTTTTTCGTATTAAATATAGGGTGGTCGGATTTTTTTGGCCATAACTATATATATATATATATACATGTATATATACAAAGGAAGATTTTCATTTTCTTAAAGGAAAAATACAAAGATGTATACACACTTTAAATAATTGTAAACCAGGTGTTTATTATTATTTGTTTAATGTTCAACATGTAAAAAAATACAAACATCATGTCACTGCCGGTTCTCAAACAGATGTCCGTTCTGGTCCAGATACCGCCGGTAACGCGAAGCGATGGAATAGCACACATCATGAACCAATTCCCTTGGTATTTGCGTGATTCACGTACAATGGTTGCTCTCAATTCAGCGATTGTTGTAGGTTTCATTGCATAGACTTTGTCTTTTAGGTACCCCCATAAAAGGAAGTCTAGTGGTGTGAGGTCTGGTGAACGTGGAGGGTATTCAACAAAACCCCTTCGTCCAATCCACCTGCTTGGCAAGATATCATCAATGAAGGATCTAACATCGCAATGGTACTGTGGGGTTGCTCCATCTTGCTGAAAATAAAAATCCTCTTCTTCAAAGTGTTCATTTATGCTTGCCATGACAGACTGATGCAACAAGTTCAAGTAAACTTGACCAGTCACAGTAACATCAAAAAAGAACGGTCCGATTAATCCTCTTGATGATAAGCCGCACCACACTGTAATTCCTGGTAAATTAACATGATGGTCAACCATAACATTTGGATTCTCAAGTCCCCAGTAGGTGCAATTGTGGCGGTTAATTGAACAATTTAATTTGAATGTGGCTTCATCACTCCACACAATCTTTGTGGGAAAGCATGCATTTTCGTTACATTGTTCCAAGTACCACTCACAATACTGTACTCTTCTGTCTGGATCATCGCCATTAAGAGCATGGACTAATCTTGGAATGTAACTTTTCCATTTACAACGTTTCATGATGCGATGGACAGATGATTTTGAAATTCCTACCTCACGACTGGCTTGCCGCACAGACTTTCTTGGACTTCGCTGAAACGTTTCAAGTACTCTTTCTTCCTTTGTAGGACTTGTTGATGTACGTGGTATTCCAAAATGCTTTTTGGAGACGTTCTGAACAGTTCCATCAGCTTCAAACTTATCTCTAATTCGAGTGATGGTAACTCGTGTTGGTGGTTCTTTTTGAAACATCCTCCTAAACTGTCTTTGCACTTCTACTGCGTTTTCATGCTTCCAGTAACATTTTAAAATGAATTTTCTTTCTTCAAAGTTTAGTCTGGCTGCCATCATTTGGATCGATGGGTTTAATCTACAAAGAAGAAACAAAATTTTGAGTTATCAGCATGGAGTTCTGCAATTATACATTATAATAGCAGAACTCCATGGTTATCAGCTGCTAAAAGGTGTATACATCTTTTTGGGACACCCTGTATATATATACAAATGAAGATTTTCATTTTCTTAAAGGAAAAATACAAAGATCTAATAGATTTCTCAAGGCTTACATTAACGCTGTTGGATCAGGGATCGGGTTGAGCTAAGAATGATTGTATAATGGAAAAGCGTAAATTCCTTAAACCAGTCTTTATTTTTAAGCAGACATGATAGCATACTAGCCACCTTATACCAAAGGGGACTGTCAGAAATTTTTTAAATAATTTTACCAAACCCGTTTCGCTAAATTATGGTAAGTTTGCAGAGATTAAATTTGGTGAAGTCTAGTGATCCCTCGAATTTATAAGAAAGTATTGTAGGAAGTTTTAATCTAGAACATTACTTCAAGTTATTTCAATAAGAAAGGTACACTTCAACATTTAACTTAGTAGCGTCAAACCGCTCGTTTTAAATACAATCCGTTTATAACTGTTACGTTCAGAAAAATATTTTCATGGAGACTTTAGTTTACCTAATTCTGATTGGCGAATAAATACCTAAAAATTAGAATATGAAGAAAACATAATTGAAGCTTTGTTAAAATATAATGTAGTCCAATTATTTCATTGACCACATTTTCAGATAATATATTACACTACATCAAAGAAGGATAAATTATATCATTAGATGAATTTATTTCATTGAATTAATTATTTATTCAGCCGATGACCTGACTTAAATTTTCATTAAAAACGCTATGCCATTTATAGTACCTTATCGTTGAAAATTGTACTTTTCCTCAAATATGGAAAATGTAGTACATTACACCGATACATAAAAGGGGAAGCGGAATTAAATTACAAATTATCGACCAATTAGTATGCTTCCAGTGCATCAGTAATTTTTGAAAGATTCTTGTTCAATTTGCTATATATTCACGTAGAAAACCTAATTAAGTAAGTCCTAATTTGGTTTAAGAAAAGGTTCTTCATGGGTTACAAATATTTTAAGATACATAAACTTGATTTATAACTTCGATGGGAATATATCTTGTTATGCGACTTATTTCAACATTTCTAAAGCATTTGATAATGTACTACATGATAAATTTCTTGAAAAGTTGAATTTATACTAAATTCCCGATTTTATTGAATTCATATTTAGAATATAGACTATAATTTGTGAACATAAATGGAATAGCTAAAGGTGTACCACAAGGAAGAATATTAGGTCCTTTAGTATTTATTATTTTTATCAATGATTGCATTGAAAATAAAAGGTAATTTTTGCAAATGATTTAAAGCTTCAATTTTATTATAATTGGTGTAATAGAAATAAAATGAAATTTAATGCAAAGAAGTCTAATATTGTTTGCTGCAGAAAATCACAAAACAATTCCGATTATTATTATATTAATAAAGTATAAATACCATAAGCAAATGCGGTCAAAGATCTTGGTATACAAATCAATGAAAACTTGAAATGGAAATATCAATACAAATATACAATCCCTAAGGTATCAAATTTGATATTTATTTTTCAACAAACACTCCATTTTTGTTAGCTAACAGACTGTTAGTAACAGTTTAACGAATTAATTATATAAAAATTACATATCACACTTATACGCTTTTTAAATTTGGAATCCATCAAGAACTGGATTTAGTCAAATGGAAAATGGCAAAAACGTTGCAATTACTGGGATTTAAATAATAAAAAAATAGACTATTAATGAATATATTAGATTTAAGATTTTACCAATAAATCGAATTTTAGCCATTGGGTTAAATAATTTAAAAAAAACTACAGTACTAAAAATAGATGCAGCATTGATTCCTATGATTACATGCAACTTATTTCAAGAAAAACCGGATTTAGAACTTATGGAAAATCAATAAAACAATTTCGAAAAGTGATTAAATCTATATCATCAAACTATTTTTGGTAGAGTGGTTCATTTAGCAAACTGTATCATAATCAATACTAACATTGACAAGACCTCTTTTATATTTGAAATACGTAATTTTTTTTCGCTAATTACGTTAAATCTAATTTGATGTTAACAATATTTGCTCAAGCTGTTTACCATGTGACGGCAGTAAATGCAGTGTGTCTAAATTACTTCATATAAAATAGCATGAGACATTTGAAAATGTGATTGAAGTATGAGAAGCTCAACTTTTGCCAATTCAATTTATTACCATTTTTGCAAAATTTAGTTTTTTTGTAATTTAAGTAATATAATATATACATTATATAGGCTTCAAATCCGGAACTACTTGTTGGTTATTATCAAGCCTAAAAGCATGAGCACACATGTGCAAAAAATATATCTTCGACTTTTGCCTACTGCAAATTACAACCATTTATAGAAATTTGCTTTCATATAATATCAAGCCACATGACAACAGTTATATTCATAATATTATTGTTTCCCGAAAAATCACACATCTTAAATGCAGTTTAGGGTTAAATTCATATTTTAAGGCCTACCCTATGTGTTGTTGTTCATAGATTCTAAAACATTTATTTCTATCACATAGTATACAACTACAGTTGAAACTGGTAATGCATCACATTCGGAACATGGGCAAATATAATGGTCGTTTTGCAATAAATTAAAAGAGCGCTTAAGGCAGACGAACATTCACGTGTGCGCATTAGACATTTTGAAGACATATAGGTGCGCTAAATACAAAAATTTATATTCCTGCAATTAGGACAAAATTAATGCAATAATGTAACATTAGAGCAAAAGTTCCTATACTAGGAAAGACACCATTGCATTTCCATACACAAAATTCGATGTAAAATATACCAATACAGTCTATTCGACAACCACAGGTTAAAAATGACTAAAACCGACCAACCGGACTATTATCGAAGTAAAAGACTGGTAGGAGAAATCGAGATGATTTCAACTTTAACAGTCTCTATTGACATACAACATGACAGAGCATTTTTTAAAGAAACAAATTCCATTATTTTTAGATGAAATTACTCATAAAAATTCGTTAAGCGCACATAGATGTATGAAAAATCTGCAAGCCTTTAATCTAATTTTGTAAAACAATAACTATTACATAAACTAATTAATGTCTACAATTAGTAAATGTTCTAACAAAGCATAATGCTCAATAATCTATAACATTATACACAATAATGTAAGAACTTTACAATTGCAGTATATTCACTGAATGTAGACCGCTCTCCAAAAACTATTTAATCATAAAAAATAAGTCCGCATGGTTCAAGCAATACTCCTTCATAACATTTCTAGTTTAATTATAAAAACAATTAATGATAATGACCATGCACTTAAAATTTACATTCACTCAAAGCCAACGAGGGTCTATCTAATACATTCTTTGTTAATTGATTAGACACTGAATTCCGCTTTGTGAGTTTTGGTTTGGATGATGTCGAACCCTTTGGATCCAATTCTTTTCTCACGCCTATGCATTTTCTTAGCTCAATACGAAACTTCTCTCCGGCCATAAAGTAAAAGACTACGTTATTGGAACTAACAAGTGCGTAACAAAACTCTTCCACTGACAAGAGTGCGTTTAACACACATTGACTGACATCTAGGTGCATTTGCAAAATGTTTACAGCCAATGCAGTGCCATTTAGAATTAAAAAATTAATTGATATCAGCATCAACATTCGGATTGCGAGTACTTCTTGGGATTCTTTCAACAGCCTACTGTTTATCTTACGGAATCTTCTAATTTTAAACGCAATAGCGTTATTTAAAACTAAGACCAGTAATATGGGTGATGCAAGGATGAACAGCCAGCACACTATATGAGCGTAACCTTTGTAATTTGTGACGCACACTCCTGATTGCAACTCATAAAATTTGGCGTTATTATAAAAAATGAAAAGTGTTAGTGCTGTGAAAATTATTGTAATAATAATTACGTATGTATTTTTCAGGTTTGCCCGATAATACCTGATAGGTAAGCAAACAGCAAACATGCGATTGGCTGCAACCATTACAACACCCCATTCTGCAAGAACAGCAAATGCTGATGCCAAACTTGTAATTGCAAAGCAAAAAAAAACATCTCGATTTCGAAGATCAAAGTTGAAAAGATATCCAAGAGGTATTAGTAGGCCGTTTAGAAGCAAACTTAAGATGTTAGTGATAGCAAGCGTTTTGAAACAAATTGCAGTTAATTCGTCATTAGAATTCATTGATTTCTGATTGAATACATGACAAACCAAAGCATTGCCCACTACTCCCGCGACCGCAACAAAAAATGTCACAACTTGCAGAAAGAGGTCTGCATAATATGCTTGGTTGTTTGAACATATTTCCGACTGTTGCATGCTTAGTTACATTTTGCCACGGAAAGAATATTAGATTCATATTATCTTAATGCAAGTAAAATGCAAAACTGCAACCATCATTTTTCCATGAATTCGAAGGTCAATCGGCAGTGTGGGTACCGGAAGTCAAGCGTTTAATTATTGTTTCATATTAGTAAAAGTAAAATAGACACCAAAGAGAATGGGAACAAATATAGACTGCTAAGAATGGAACTAAACGTTAATTGATATTGCATCTTACATTCTTAGAAAAAATAATTAATTGAAAATGTATAGTACTGCTTACAAATTTTCAAACATGAAAAGCAAAAAATGAGTAAAATTTGGGTTGAAAATAACATATAGTCAAAACATGTATTCAGAGCAGTCCTTTTAGTTATAAAGTAATAAAACTCATTTCAATTATATATGGCTGACACGGCAGTATCATACGTAACATTTGTGTACTATATATTTTAGAAAAGGTTAAAGCACTTTCAAAAGTTTGAAATAAACTAATCACGGAATATCAGCATTTGTCTTATCTAGAGCAATTAACCCATATATTCTTTTGTATGTTAATCATTATGTTCAAAAATATATTGGATGTATGCAAAAACCGGATTCCAAGAAAAAATGCAAAAATTGATGAAAATGATTTGGTACGTAGTGTAAAAAAAATGGAGTAAAAATGAGGTATCGCGTATCGTAAATATATGGGTATATGTATGTTGGTAATTCCTCACTACACTCGGCCGCAAAAAAATTCAATATTTCAGGTTCATTGTATAGTTAATATACTTACGTTTACTATTATTCTTGAAGTGCAATAATTTTGCATAGTTCCAAAATAGGCTTATAGATTTTTGCTGATTCAACAGAAACTACACGTGTAACAAAATCCAGATCGGATTCCAACTCTGAACACAATTGTTAGGAGAATAACAGTAAAAGTCTAAGCAAATTCGTGAATAGAACGGGTATTATTTCAGGTGACATCAAAAAACGACAATACAGACTAAACAAAAGAATGTAGAAAATTTAAAAGCAAGGTTTAATTACGTCATGTTTTTGACATCATTAAATAATAATATATTTAAACATAGTATAATAAAAAACAATACAAAACATAATTATAAACTAAGAATATAATATTAATTTTAAAAGCCGAAAACCCAAAAACCTTCTAATCAAATCCAACCAGAATACCTAAGACAACCGAAATCGAAACGGGTTAATAGAATTACTAGATATTAATCTCTATCGACTATCACTACCACGTAGATTTTGAAAAAAATTAATGCCACATCAAATAAAATTTCTGTAAAGCTTGATAATTTGATTCAAATAAATTTAATGAAAAAACTACATGAAAATACCTCCCAACATTTTGTTTTCACAAAACTAGACAAAACATTGGGCTTGTGGTAGATATCTACGCGATTGGATCTGTATTTTAATAACCGCACCATGAACATTACCAAAATCACAACACAATAAAAACAACCTCAGGAAAAACAACCGTTAAAGTAAAAAATTAATGTTTTCAAAACATTTTAACAAAATAATGGAGTCAACCATGTTGGGATAATGTATTTTAATTAGTTCGTTTCAAAAATTTCCGCATCACAACAGCGGACTCCAACATTGTTCATCGCTGATCCTTAGTTTATGGTTGCTTTGTTCACAAAGAAGCAAACCAAATAAAAAATATTTCTAAAAAGGAACTTTTTATCGATTAAAATCTGTTTGAAATGGGAGATAATAAAGGTTAATCTTAAAATATATAAAAATTAGACAACTAAAAATAGAATGTTAAATGCATAATTTTTGTGGGCTTCAGTCACAACTAATGTTAACATAAATGAATATAGAAAGCAAGGGCGACAACGAAATAAAAAATCAATAGATTGAACACGACTTACAAAAATAATTACACTTTTTGGAGAAGAAAAGAGTATCACTTATGGAGAGTATCTTGAATAAACGAAATTGCATCAAGCATTTGAATATACTCATCAGCACCTGAAACTAACCTTTTATCAATAACCGCCAAGTGCTCAATAATCAAAGCTTTGTGGGGGTCACTTATAGATAAGTCATCAATGATAAGATCAAACAATTGATTTAAAACCTGTCCTGCAGAATACGCTGACAAAACGATATCTTTGACGCACAAAATAGCATCCTTAAAAGAGTTGCTGAGCGCTACTTCTAAACAACGCGATATCACATCATCAGGAACAACCTAATATTAGAATATGAAACATAAGTTATATAATAATAACCTACCCCGCCTAATTCATTAAGTTCAATTACTGTTGAAGTTTCACTGTCAATATACCTGGAAGCGCTTTGAAGAAAAGTAATTGCCTTTCGCATATCACCATCACTAATTGCTACTAAGCGTTCCAATGAATCTTCTTCACAGCGAACACTTTCTTTTTCAGCGATCTCCTTTAAGTAGGCTTGCATCTTGGTTCCAGTTAATGACTGAAATCGAAATTTCATACAGCGAGAAGTAATGGGATCGATGATTCTACTTATGTAATTGCAGATAAGACAAAAACGAGTGGTACGGGCTTGCTTCTCCATGGTTCGTCTTAAAGCACTCTGAGCAGCGTTTGTCATTGAATCGGCTTCATCGAGTATTATGAGTTTGAATGCAGGACATGGGGTACCATCACTTTTAAAACCGGAGGCAGCGAATTGTGAAAATGTTTTTACTTTATCACGAATCACTTGAATGCCACGTTCATCTGACGCATTTAATTCTAAAACGCGCTCGGAATACAGTTCTCCAAACAACTGTCGGCCTATAGCAAGAGCACTGGATGTCTTACCCGTACCAGGAGGACCATAAAATAACAAATTAGGGAAATTTCCGGGATTGCTAACACAATGTTTCAAAACTGCTACTGTTTCATTCTGAAGGGTTATGTCTTCAACACGCCTGGGTCTATATTTTTCAACCCAAGGTCTGAAATCAGATTTTATAACAGTCTTTTTTTCTTGTGAATCAGTTTTTGGACGACTGGCAATTCCTAAGAAAGCATCCATTGCTAAAACTATAATTAATATTACAAAAATGAAATAAAAGAAATACAATTAAAAAAGATGTTTCATGTTTCATAGAAACATACAAATTCAACATTAATAATTAAGTAAGCTCCATATGTATTAAAAGTTTTCATGCAGAAATTAAACTTTGTAGATTAACAATATATCTCATAAACAGACAATCGTTAAAATTGCGCTTACCATAATGCAATTCTTGGTGAAGTTATTTTAGCAGAAATTTTAGTGCTTGAACAAGTTCGGATTCTTGATATATTCAAAAATGTTATTCTATCGTTTCAGCTACAGCCTCAACACAGTAATGATACACAAAAAAGGCAGCAATATTCGCCGCAACAATTAAAAATCAACAATTTTACATATTCAAAGTTTAAATATTTGATTTCACCATGGATTACAAAAACAAATTCTTGTATTCCAAACTCAATAATAAAGACTAAATTACAGATGATATTTCCCTCATGCTTAAGTCCTGCAAATTGTCTGGTCCTTGCTATCCTGACGGCATCCCATCCTTTGTAATTCGCGAAACCTCTAAACTCTTTCCAGTCGTTTAAAGCATCTCTTCTATGTACATTTGCTCCTCTAAGCGTTTTCCGCCTTGCTGGAAAACATCTTGGATATCTCAGCTGTTCAAATCCAATCAGCTTCCCTTCTCTCTCAAGTCACTTCATAGCACCCAATGGTATTCTTACTCCGCTATCAATAATCTTTGAGCGCCTGTCTTTCGTTGTGTTCCCTAAAATTCCTCACCTCATCTCCACTTCTCAGCATGCTAACCTTTAAGTTCGCATCGTTCTACCATAACTAAGTTGCTCACTCTGATTGAAAACTGCTATTTTCTCTCTTTCTTGACATTTCTAAAGCTTTTTATCGACGTTCCCATTCTATTCTTGATAAATTTAGTTTATTTGACTTTATTGCAGATTTCATCGAAATTTTCCAGTCTTACCTGTCCAATGGTAGTCAGTGTGTCAAAATCACTTCGCCTGCTCTTGTAACTAGTGCGCCATTCAAAGTTTTGAATTTGCTGTTCTCCTCTTCCTCGTTGCTATCAACGACCTCCCTCAATCGCTCCTTAACTTACCTGTCTACTTTACGTACATGCCACTGCGATTTTCAACTTTGGTAGTTCTTTTGCCTCCCAAATTACCTCTTGGTCTGTGATGTCATTATTCTTTGCTGAGCCATTCTCTCACCTCGCCTACTCTTCTATCTGCTCCTACTTTATATCCTATGACTGTTCTCGCTGCCGTAAAACATGACTTGTTGTTATATTTTGTAGTGTTTGCCTTCAGCGGCTAATAAAGTCATTCATTATTATTATATTAAATCTTTCTCGTTAAAGGCCAATAACAATGAATAGACATGGATTTTGCATAATAATCTAGTTTGATATCGCGATGAGCCAACTTTATAAATTGATTTTTGTTTTGCATCTCATTAAGAAATCAGTGTCAAACTTGAAAAAAACGGTTATTCTTCATAAAATAACCAAATTTTTATTCTTTAGTGAACATCCACATACTGTTTTACATCACTTCACTTTTCATTATTATGCGGTATTGATTTAAAGGTTTACTACAAATACCAGCATTTTAAGTAGCTTCAGTGGCGCTAAAACTTTTGTATTTGGCATTAGAATAAGTAATTCCTACAATACTAAACGTATTTGTTTATAAACAAGAAAAATCATGCGATGCGATTTTTGTTCCTTGAATATAGGCCATTTTTTGGAAAAGCTAATTATACCCATAGCAAATTCGTTCATATTTGAATTATAACACATTCTGAGTACATTAGAATCATGTATTTACAGATACTTGAATATTTTTTCTCATTTTTAACCAACAACTTATTTACGGAATACTGTTGGTTCAAATCCAAACAGATCTATGTTAGGAAGCATTTTCAAAATGATTGCACAGTTTATTAATTGTCAAAAAATTTTCAGAGCGAGATGAGTGTAATGCCATTTCACAACTGCTCGTAAAGTTTATTAAATTAATAGAAATTGTATCAAATCAATCTTGATTATATCTGCAACATATTTCGAAATATTAGTAACCAACTATGGTGATCATTGTAGTTTAAATCAAAGATTAAAACACAAATTAGAAATGAACTTGAAAATAAATAACGGCAAAAATAACTGATTTAATCAAAGGAAAATTCTAAACCACAAAAAGGAAGAGCGGCAAGCAATTTCAATTCTCAATTGCAGTTAAAACAAGCAAACTAAAATTCCAAAAGTTTAAGTTTTGAATCTTTTACACCAACTTTATGTGAAATATTCTAATTTTCGATGTGTACACATTAACTAGGGTGGGACAGGTTATGACCCATAACCCGCAGGGAAACTGGATTATTATCAAGCAGTGTTGAAAATATTGAAAAATGGAATGTTTCGGCAATTTTGAATACGTTCATTTGCAATAGTAGAAAATTGATAGTAAATATCAGACTGAAATCTGTAGCCCGTAAAAATAAAGAACCTTTCCAATTATCCAGAGAAACATATCCTCCTTCAGGTTTCCAATATTGATAATTTTTGTTGAAAATGTATTCTTTAAAAAAATTAAAATGCATATTAAGGGTCGCTTGTCAACATTTTGACGTCTAGGGAGGGATTTATCACATTACATGCACTTGTTCAGCATTGACATGGCTCTCCAAAAAATTTCAGCTTTTATACTATTGTAGCATTCTACCAATTCGAAGGTGGTAACATCCATTATACGAAGAAATATTCCAAAGAAATATTAAACTGCAAGAAAAATATAACAACCACAATTTGCTTATGGATACGTTATGCAGAACTAAAATAATTTAAGTTTCCAGACAATAGAAATTTGAAAATCATTACATTGTTCTGGTATATTACGCCTACCCACTTAAAAAATCTTACTCATCGTCGAAATCAACAGTATTCAGGTAGTTATTTGCACCATAAGCTGTACTCTTATTAATTATTCATAATGTAGAATCACTAGCGAACAAGAGAACACGGTTAAACTATTTCTCTATTTACAGATGCTTGGGTGTCTTATATACAGGGTGAGTCAGAATAGTGGACCCGAAATTAATACCCAAAATAAAAGTCAGCACAAGTTAGATATATTTTTATAAACTCGGGAAAACATTTCTGGAATTTTACATTTCGAAGTGCTCCCCATTAACATCTATGGCTTTCTGAACGAGAACACGGAAATTATTCATACTTCTCCGAATCATATCTTGAGGTATTTGCTGCAGCTCTTCTGCGATCCTGTGGCCTAAGGCATGGACACTGGGATACAAAAAACCTGCAGTTGGATAGAGCTGTTGGCGTAAGTAGGCCCACAACCAGTAATCGCATTATTTGTGCAAATTGTAACCGTCTATCAGCGTCGCCGTCATACAAAAGCTGACAATAGAGTGGTTTGAATGGGTGGAATTTTTCTTTCAGGATTCTGACGACCGAAGACTGAGACGTACCAACCTCATCAGCAATACCTCTTGTCGATGCACGGGGATTCTCATTTACCAACGCCAAAACGTTCTCCTTGTTCTCTCCAACTGTTTCGGTGCTTCGGCGACCAGATCTGGACCTGTCATTCACACTTCCTGTCTCAAATAACCTTTTCTTCCACTTATGAATTGTGCTCCTTTCTGGCGCTTCTTTACCAAACTTATCCTCAAACAACCTGCGACTTTCTTCCGCGTTTTCATAAGTAATACACCAAGATACTAAATAAACCTTTTCTTCGATAGTGTAAGCCATCTCATAAATTCAAATCCAATAACTAAAACAAACAAATTATATCAAATAAATGATAATATAAATAATAATTAATTCAAACAATATAGCGTAACATGTTGAAGCACGTTTATTCCTTGGCTTTATCTGCCGCAATCTCGATGGAAACTCGGGTCCACTATTCTGACTCACCCTGTATTAATAAACCTTAGTAATGTAAAGTTTTGTTAAGAGAGCAAGAAAACAGGTTTTAACCAATTCTATTTAACACGGTATAGTTATTATAACACTGTATACTGCACAAAGTACCTAAAGTATGCCTATGGCTGCTTGTTTGAGACGTGGATTGTAATCTACTAACACCAAAGGGAGTCTTACCAAGAAAAGCGTCTTGTTATTTGATGAGATTGAGGTAGATTAAGTTGTGCTGCAGCTGCGATCTGGAGCTTCGCCTTTAATTTGCCAAACAAACGGACTCTTCTAGGTTCTTTCGTGGACTCTGACCAAACTGTCTGACTTTGACTGTCCCCTTCTTCAGACTAACGGAGCTTCGCCCTCTGAATTATTCGGTCAAAGCCTTCTGCTCATGAGCATTTTGTGCCACCCTATTTATATGCTACCCTGTCAATTAACAGGGTCAACAAATAGGGCGTGAACACGCCTACGTCTTTCTATTTTTAGTAACAAACACGTACTTTTCCACTTTCACATTCAATCGGGGTGTAACATAAACACTCCTCGAGCATGATGTAATGTTTGCACTTGTCAATCAAAGTTGAACTAGTTTAGTCATTTTTAATAAAGTTTAGCAGCCACAGATTTAACCAATTACAAACTACGCTAAATAATAAATTAAATTCAAAAACTGCTCTTAAATAAGCTTTTACAAAACCAACTAAATGTTTAGCACATAATTTTCCCATATATATATATATATATATTTGGCAACACTTTAGAATTTGTTTTTACAACATGTCCTCACTGCATTAGAAAGTGACAAACTTCGTCTTCAGCAAATCTGTGATACACTGTTTAATGTGAGGTGAGGCATCCTACTGAAAATTTCTTGTGCTCAGCATACGCACATGGGTTAGAGCTGGTCTTTTCAACATTTCCAAGTAACGATAACCATTAAATGTATCATGGCAGAAATAAGGAGGGAGCATCGTTGTTCCAGTAAATCCTGCCCATGCTGTCACTTTCTGAGACAGTGAGTACTAGCTGCTGTGCAAACATCAAACACTTATTGTAAATACATAAATTTCAAAGTGCTCTCAATTAAATATATATATTTAGAATTATTTTTTTGGTTTTTTAAAAGTAAATATACTAGTTTAATTTCTTGAATTTATAGCCACCCTATATATATATATATATATAT
>CABFPE010000934.1:80567-94885 GCA_900660155.1 Hofstenia miamia | reverse complement strand
ATATATTTATACGACCGCTAAGTACTTTTTGCAAATTTATATTACCGCTAAGAACATACGAATATTTTTTCTTGTTGTCTCTAAGTACAAAAAATTCCGAAATGTAAGAAATATATTGGAAAAGGTTATATAACAATCAATTTGATTAAATATTAAAAAACACATTATTTATTTTTCAAAAATATATCTGTGTTATTACATATATTATAATATTATATATGTGTTAATTACATATTAAAAAATTATGATGTTTTTAAACTGATTTTACACCAAAATGGAAACGCAATGTAATAAATTCATTGACAGATTCAAGGATTCTAAAACAATCCTTCTAGCATGCCTATTATACAAGATTTGAATTTTTTTTAATCACGATTACTTTTTCCATTAGAATTTTTACATTAAATGTAGATATTATGACATTCATGAATTTCCTTCAATTCAGATTGATGTATTCCTAACATTTCAGATGTCTTACTATGGGGAATGATATAATGACTAGCTGCAGTTTGGTAATTATTTTCAGATTGTATTGCTTACAAGAAATGCTTCGAGCCTTCTATTAGCAGCATCTATCATTGTTACAACATACTGATAAGAACCACACGTTGGTAGTGGTCTAACAATATCTACATATAATAGTTCACAAAGTTGAACTTCTGAGAATTGTGGCATTTTCGTTGATTACTGACTGCACTGTAAGTTTTCCATTGAGGACATATTCTACATTCGTTTATATATTCAGATATACGTTTTCTCATAGAGTTAAACCAATAGCCTGCTGCACAAATGGATCGTAAGACATTTTTATCCCCAAAATGTCCTGCATTGTGATAAACAAATGTATAACAAAGCAATGTATATAACGTAATGACAAATTATATATAAAACTATCACGACATTCTTCCTTCCTCACATAAAGTTCAATCCGTTACATAAATTTTAAAACGGCGGGGGGGTAGTCAATTCCTCCTTGGTTTCTGCGGCTCTGCGCTATCATTGCAACCAGGCTGGGTTTCCTCTCCAACAATGGATACATTCCTGATTGTCTCATTTTATGAACTGATATCCAAATTAACATCGCCAGTCGCGACAATAATATTGCCTAACAAATCCATATTCCCCTCATTTGGATCGCTAGTGACTGTCTGATCATGCGCCTGGTTTGAGTTACCTGGTGATTGACTCAAATCTCTCGTCGAGACCGTGTCGATCCTCCCATCGGGAAACTCCACCCTTGCCAAATAAGGACTTATAACCTCTAAAATCCAAACTGACCTAACCATCGGGCCATCCTTCTGCGTCCTGAGAAAATTCCTTAACTAAACTGGTCAACCGGCTGCAAGCCGGATTGTTGAAGGGCTGAAATAATACTACTAGTATTAATTTTGCGGAGAGGAAAGGCAAAGGGAAACTTTGAATACTCGTCAATCACTGTCAAAATGTATTCCATGCCATTGAAGGTGCGTTGCTTGGGACCAACAATATCAATATTGAGACGCTCAAATGGTTCTGTTGATCTCACTGAACGCCTTGGCTGCAAAATGGTATTGAACCGTGGCTTCAATTCAGCACATGTATGACATGAACTAATAGATTTTTTTACGTCATCGAAACTGTATGGCGCTTCCCATAATCCCAACACCTTGTTATTCCCAAATGTACCAGTGTCTCGTGCACTTGGTCAAGAAATACCACTCTGCCAATTGCATTTATCCTAGAGAACATGCTTGCAGCTACATTCTCAGAGCGTTTGCAATACTCAATGTCAAAAATATACTCTGAAAGCTCCAACCTCCAATGATTAATTTTATCATTCTTGATTCTAGACTTATTGCTCGAGAAAATAAACGACACAGAATGCTGATCTGTTTTCACAATCACACGAAAAACTTTCAGAAATTCGGACCACTTGCAAAAACTCAACAATAGCCAAAGCCTTCCGTTTGACTACAGACTGATGCTGTTCACCAGGCATTAGAGAACGCGAGAAATAATCAATTGGAAGGCTACGTTGAGACAAAACGGTACCAATCGCGGCTCCTGATGCATCAGTTTCTAGAAGTGGACCTCCTCCAAAAACTGTTTTGCTTCAATGTATAGAGCAATGGCTCAATCTTTCGCACGTAATCAGGTATCCATATAGCATTATACGCCAAAAACCCAACTGCCCCAACTCTCAAGAAGCGTTTTAGTAAGGAAGAAATCAGTTGAACCTGTGTCAATTAGTGCAGGAATAGACCTGGAACAGTGTGATCTATAGAATACACCAAATTCGACGTGTTTCAGGGAACTGAAAAGAGAATTGATGCTACTCATTTTTTCTCCGCTACGGCTAAGTGACTGAGCATGACCATAAGTCAATGACTGATGACAATCATACATTCGCCCAGTGTGCCATCTTGTCGTATTTCCTGCAATTGCTAGAGCGAGCTGGACATTTATTACATGTATACTTTTCGAGTCCACAGTACAAACTATTACCAGAACCACAATCCCTTGAAACTTTGTTCACTCCAACAAGGTTTTCATCCATGTCATAATTAATAGCAGAAACCTGTGCTACATCAGACATCTCCTCACTTGGATCAGTTTTGAAAGATCTTGACAACTAACTTGACATTTCCACGGCAACTGCTAAAGCAATGCAATCAGGCAAAGCGGCCTTACTGTCCTCAAGCTCCAGCAACCTTATATAAACCTGATCTGAGTGAACACTGTTGACTACTGTATCACACAAAAGCATGTTCTTATGCTCACCGGCTTTTACATCCAAACATTCACATTTTCAGTGAGTAAATTAAACCGCTTTTTATATATTAATAGTGTTGGGGTTGTGAACTGGGGGTCCAGAATAGCGATCACTGCATTGAAATCTAGAGCCCCTTCAAATAGTGAAAATAACTCCACTCCAGCACGCGAGCTAAGGAAAGTAAATTTATGTGCGTCCTCTGTGATGCCATTAATTTTCAGGCTTTCCATGAAGCAGGTTTCCACCATTTCCATTGAGTAGACGTAGGGTTAGCTGGGAGGACTGGAGGCTTAATTTAACAATGATAGAGATGATGAATTAAATTGTTGTGTTAGGGAGAACAGCTGTTGTATTGTCAGCTTTTATTCATCATCTGAAAAACAAATGTGTGACAAAGCAATGTATAAAACGTAATGACAAGTTATATATAAACCTATCACGACAGTGCCCTTCTCTGAATACTGTCTCAAAATCATATTCCTCTAATATCCAAATATATCTAGCATGTCGGGAGTTGATAGGTGCGTTCTTGAGAATTTGTGGTCTCTTATAATCTTGAGGTGATTACAGCATAAAAACTGCCTAAAATGTTGTACAGATCTTACCAAAGCAAAAAATTCTCGATCTGTCATGGGATAATTTTGTTCAGCTCAATTCAGTACATGAGTAGAATACAAGAGATTCATTTTGCTTCTAGTGTAAATTCTTTTGAAAGATTGGGGTGCTTGAGTATTAATTCACTTCCCAATATATCTTTAACACTTTGGCTACGCACCGCGATATCTATCGCGATAACTATTCGTTCCCACCGTACGCGCCGCGAGGCCTGTCGCGATGGCCTAACATTCCATTCCCTCCGCATCGCGAGTCCTATCGCGATGACGAAACACTATATTTAGACTACGTCTTTAATTTGAGACATCATATGCCTAAATCCATAAAAATGTAAGATAGATTTTGTCAAAACAAAATCACCCCCAATGCGTACGTAGTCAAAGTGTTAACACATTTGAAAGCTTCTTTACTTTTATCAAACCAATAAAATTGTTTTTCTGTTTATCTTTGAAAATAGGTTTGATTAAACTTGCACCAATCAATAACAAAACGATATCTTCTATTCTTTTCGAGTTAGAAAACAAGGAGATGACAATTGTAAACGTGCTTCTATTTATAATCTCATTCTTTGACATTTCTTATACTTGCTGACACATTGCTGATTTGATTTTGTACAGATGGCGAAATGATCTAGCCTTATGTGGTTTCTCATCACCAGTATCAATATAATGCTCAGTGTCATTATTTCTGTCTAAATCATTTTCATGTTTGGCGAATACATCCTTGTACTCGTTTATTAGACTCTTTAGTTCAACAGCCTCTTGTTGAGCCAATATATAACCCATGCTAAAATCAGTTAATGCACACATATTTACATTATTTGGCAACTCTAGGACACCTGTTAAATCTTCATTTCTCAAAAATACAAAGCATTTGACATAATAAATCTTTTCATTCCAAACAATAAGAATGAAAACAACATCATGTGGATATAGATAGTCTCCTGAGACCGTTATTCCAAGATACCGCACCTTTCCTTTTTCTACGCGAATTCCCAAAGTATTTACAAAATTAGAAATCATCAAGTTAATATTAATTCCAGTATCAAACAAAACATCAATTTTCTTACCGCAAATGTAAAGGTATTGTATTTGTTTTGCCCGCAATCACCATAGCTCTCTACTGCTGTGATGACCGGGTACCAGCCTTTTTTAAACATCTTGCGATGTGACTGCTTTCTCCACATGAGTAACAACTGAGAATTGACCAGCATCAGCCCTTTTTTGGAAATGGGGCAATGTTTTTGCAAATGATCCAAATTTTGATGCCAGCGTAGACTTATAAATATCAGAATCTGGAAAAGTTGCAATGAAATTGGCTAATTGCTTAGAGTTTGCACTATTATTTGCTGCCAGTAAAGCATCAAGTAATCTTGCATTGATAGAGTCATCCATCACTAAGCAAAATTTACTAATTTCAATTGATATGAAATTGCTTGAGACGGCTGATAGACTTGAATTTTAATCCATTCATTAGTAGGTTTACTAATTTCTGAACATCATCGATATTTTTCTCAAAAGACTATACAAAAAATTATTTCAGCAATGCAACAATAAAAATTCTCCAAATTAAACCTATTCAGACAAGGGGCAGTAGGATATTGATATTCTAAGAACTATCATTTTCCATTATGGCAGCAGTTTGTATTTCATGTAATAACTTTCACATTGCAGCAATGCAAGTGCGAAAGCAGACTCTTTTAATGTCTTAAACCAGGCTTATATAGCAATACCGCCCGCCAAAGTTTGTAGACACGTAAATCGATATGTCCCTCGCGCATATGCTGAAGAATAATTTTTTTAGAAACAGGTCTTCAGCACAGTTTACTAATAGCTAGGTATTACAATACAACGTGAATTTTAAATCCAAAGATTTGAAAGCTATATGCAAATATAAAAAATATTGGAAAGTTAAATGCAAAAATTGAAATTTTGATTACAAAGTTTGGAAATAGCAATGTAAATATTGCAACGTATAGAACGTCATGATTTGATTTCTTTGATATATATATATATATATATATATATATATATATATATATACAGCTGGATAATTAACATCAATTCAATTTTAATGTACCATGGTGCAGAGTGATGATAAACCGCAACAATTAGAGTAAAAGGTTTGGGACATATTAATAAATGAGTGAAAAGATGTAAATTGAGTTTTTTACAACAAAATATATAGATACACCATTGACAAAATAATTCGTAATTATGCAAAATAATTGAACATTAATTCTGAACATGAATTTATTAACAAATAATATTGTGAATTATATTATCAAAGATATATTAACAAAAAATAATAATTACTTTTGTTTTAGAATAACGCGTGTTTAGCAACTTTCAGATCTTACGAGGTCTATCCCAAAAGACAGTTTACCTGCGAAATATTATAATTTACATAGCATATATATTTATGGAGATAATTTTTAGGGTGTGCTTTCATGGGGAATAGGAGTAAAACTAAATTTCCGATTAAAATATTACATGAAAATTTGAATTCACAATGCCAAACTTGACCCTAGTGTTGAAAATCAAAGTTATTGTGTTAATCATTGCAGAAATAGTTTGTGAAGATGAGTGTTTCCAAACGTATAAACAGTATTGTATGTTAGCATTGACATTTCATTACAATAGCGAAAATCATATTTATATAATTATAAAAGACGTTTGCAGAAGTTTTACAAAATCATTTGTGGACGTAGTACTGAGCTAAGTTTAGAAATAATGTTCTATAAGACGTTTAAAAAACGTGTTATACCACTATAATACGGATACAAAACGTTGAATTTTTTATTGGGAAAGGCAATCAAAGTAAAAACTACATCTACTATAAGAATGATCGTTTTGTGCAAAATTCAAGGATTTTTGTTTTATTATTCATATTGTTGAAACAAAGTAATCATTTCCCTAAACGCAGCTTGCATATTGTGAAAAATTTTGCAGGTGGCGGCTACGATTGATTTTCCAATTTTACGACTAAAGCAATGAGAACTGCAATAACATAACGATGTACCCATTTTACTTTAGGGAATTTTTCTAAAAAAATTTGATGACTCATATAATAAACTTTTCTAGAACAGTTTTTTACGAGGAACAATCTGACATCCTCAAAATTTTGAAAAAATTAATATTTAAATCATTATAGTCCTTTTTTAGTTTACCGATATGCATGTGATTCAGCTCTCAGATAAAAATTTCCTGTAACTGAAAAAGGGTGTATGTTATACTTTGGTAAGTATATTTAATAATTTTAATAAAAATATATAAATTTCTAACTGCAAACATACAGTAAATATAATAAACTACGACGAAAAATTTTAATATGTCAAGGCTATAATCCATATTAAGTTTTATATTACGTCATACTTTGAACCAATCAAAGGTATTGTTGCGGATGTGTCTCACTTCCCCCAAATTGGGGAACATGAATAAGTCATACAGGAATAAGTCCTACAGGAATAAGTCCTACATGATTAAATCCTACACTATTACTATTAATGCTTTTAATTCTCTGAAATTTATATATTTTTGATTTGTTTGGATTTTTTGTANTTTATAGCAAATCTATGAATTTTTCCTTTTATTGCAACTGCTTTATTTAAAATTTATACATAGTTTCTTCCTTTCTGATTGCGTATTTATGTAGAATTTAACTATTCAAATGATATCTAAATCAATGTTCATTAAAATATTTGCAAATTCGTGTTGTATGGAACACTACCATCTCTGATGGTAATATGCAGGTTCAACTCCTGTCGAGTCCTTATTTTCATAAATAAATTGAACAGCTTTTCGAACACATTTGAATTGCAGCAATGACCAGTTATAGGCGTGAAACCACTACATTGTTCGTATACTACTTCGCCTTGAACGATATAAATTTCAGAGAATTAAAAGCATTAATAGTAATAGTGTAGGATTTAATCATGTAGGACTTATTCCTGTAGGACTTATTCCTGTATGACTTATTCATGTTCCCCATTCAACTTAGTGACTTTCAAAAATTTGACAAGAACTTCAATTGAAAGCTTGTTACCAACCAAGTTATTAATAGTATCGAATCACGGTTGACCTTATAGGTGTACGTTAAAGGACTTCTTGCACTTCTATATGTTGGGCAAGTAAATATAATGTGGTGAATTGTTTCTTTTTCTCTACAATGCGAGCAGAATGGGGAACCGTGGCTGCAGTTAAAACATGAGGTATTTCAATAGGAAAATTACGGTAACAGTCATAGCCAAATTAAAATCCCGATTTCTCATACACTGACAGACATGCTCGCAACATGTAATCAGTCGATTTACAGTCGAGTTTTAAGTACATTAATGGTAAACCCAGTCGATTTCTGCTGGCATTATATCGTAATATAAGATGTTCCACTATAGGCGGAAGTTGAGATAGAGACAATAATTTGTAAGTATCGGTGGAACGAAAAGCTTTACATATGAGTACGGTCATCTGCCTCTGTAAAGCAGTGAAACGCTTCTGTATCATTTTCAATTGTAGACGATGACCCCATAGAGAAATAGCATATGACACCTTAGGAATATTTCAGTTTACAGTCCAACGTAACACCTAGAATTTTACACGGTTTGATTTTAATGTAGTGACCCAAGAGATGAATGTTATCAGGATTACTCTTGAGGTGGTAAAAACAAGGCTGAGTCTTACCAAGATTGATGTCTAATCCATTATTCGTGGCCCAATTATACAGAATGCTACTGATGTTAGAAGTCTTAAGCCTTAAAACATGGCGAATCAACTGAGGTAGCGTCAATAACCACGGAAATGTCATCAGCATATGCAACTACGTTTCCATGTCGTTGCAAGGTCTCTAAGATGGGATGAAGGCATGCGTTCCACAGAAAAGGGCTTAAGCAGCCCCCTTGTGGTGTGCCACAGTTTGGATTCCGTTGAATATGTGGAAAGTGCTTGTTAAATACTGTTCGAGGTGATAGTAAGCTGGCAGCAAGTAAGCAAATGTACGGCAGTATGTTGTAACGTTCTAAGACATTCACTATTGACTTTGGCGGGGCCTTATCGAATGCCGATGAAAAATCGAAAGAAATCAACAACCTAGGAGCATTCGCTATGTATGATTCAATTGCATGTAAGGCGGTAGACGTCGATCTGCCAATGATGTATCCATGTTGACAGCTTGTTAACCACTTCATGTCCAGTCTATTCAGAATAATCTTCTCTATTTTTCCTATGAGCGGAGTTATCGAAATGGGACGAAAATGTTTAAAGTTCCGACTACTGTCTGCTTCTGGTATCTTTCCCTTAGGCAGAAAAACTACTTTCGCCACTCAAACAGTCTCGGAAAATATCCGCGTTCCATACATGTATTGAACAAATTCGAAATGGCCAACAAAATATGAGGTAAATGCTTAAAATGAAGGGCACGGATTTCATCCGGTCCAGGACTTAACCGATTGGAACAGAGACAGATCAGTTTTACGCTTCTTACCAGGTGAGTAAGCCGATCTGTCCACCATAGCTGAGTTCTAGAATGAGCGTCTTGAGTGTTAAATTTTGGCGTGGTTCTCCGATTTGTACTACTTAAGCAATTTTGAATCTTGTCAAAATTAGCATCAACAATAATCTTTTTTGATCTGATTCGTGATGAAACGTTGTCGTAGGAAGATTTGCCGATGCCACACTCTATAAGATTGCTGTACCTGATCACCCATTTGTTTCTTCATTGCGTCAACGGAGTCTTAAAGTTCGGTAATAACAGTTCTAAGAGATTCGGATGACGAACAGTCTAAGCAGAGACACTTGATGTAAGGTGACTGCAGTAACGTAGTAGTCGCATCTTCGGCTATACACTGGGCATGTATAACCAGCATTTACATTGATCGCACTCTACCCAATTAGTAATATTAGCATCGAAAATGCCACACGTTTACTTATTATCTTTATTTTTCTTCTTTTTAGCAGGCTTTTTAGACATAACGCTTGAATAATAACTTATAACTCTCCGGAAACGTTGAGAACACTGTAGCAACAAGTAACTTGATTAATTTTCTGAAAACATAATAAACTGTATAATAAACAGGCAATTATTATTATCCACAATGGACAATAATAATAATTTTCATGAATTCAACTTTTCGCGAGTCTTAGTTTTTTACAGAACGAGTCGTGAAAGGGAAGTATTGCAACCCTCATTTGCGTGTCTGCGGTTCGAGATCCTCCAATGGATTAGAAATTTTCCCTATCTCAATTTTGGCAAGTCGGTTATTTTCAGAAACACTATCAAGCAATCTTAATTAAATCTTTTTAATGAAATATAAATTCAAAAACTAAACTAAAATTCAAATTTTAAGAATAATACTAAACTACTCTGTTGTCTACTGACAAAAAACAATTAGCAAAGAGTATTATACTATAATGGTATTTGGCAATGCACACTTTTACATTACGATTTTTAAAGATTAAAATACTAAATTTAATTCAAAGCTAGTTATTTATTTATTAATGTATCTGTATCCAAATAGCTCGCGTTTTCAATTTCTTGTTTCTACAAGAAGAACTTAATTAATTTTTTACACTAGAAGAATTATGATTTTACTGTAGTCAAAAGAACCACTCTGTCAAAATGACAGCATTTTTTCAGAAAAAATCTTGCATTTTTTAGTTATGTATTTCTGATTTATATTTCTTTTAACATGTCTGTTATCCTGAACAAGAGGGATTAATAAGTATTATTGTAATTATTTAAATATAGCGCAGTAGTTTTTGCATTATTTGCATTTACGTTTAATTTATTGAGATTTTCATTTTTGGTATAGGTTTTTGTGTAGGTTTGTGTGGAAATATAATTGAACACAGCTGTTTTTGGTTAGTCGATTGATTATCATTATCATTCAAATGTTCTTGGCCATGATATCATTCACCATCTTAATGCAGCATTCGCATGAAATTCAAGGCTAAATATTAATATAATTCAACTCTTACTTGTACACGCTGTTTTTAGTTCGAGAAATAAGAGCAACTACTTGTCATTCTAGCATCTGATGATGATAAGCTGAATGTTATGCGTAAGTTCAAAAATCTTCGGCAGCATACAAAGTGGAGCGGAATTTACATCAACCCCGACTACACCAAAAGTGAGCGTGCAGAGCAATTCAAACTTCGACAAGAGCTTCGCAACAAACGTTTGTCTGATTCCGCTAACACTTGGATTATCCGCAGTGGCAGAGTTGTTGAGAAGCGTAACCAAACTGGGGCAGAGTTGTTGAGACTAGTAAACAACCAATACACTCCGTCCATCTGTCTACCAACGCCCGCTCCTTGAGAAGCAAGATCGACGAACTCAGAATTATTGCGCATAAAATGGAGCCGCACTTCATTTGTATCACTGAAAGCTGGCTCTGCTGTGACGACTCATCCGCCTTCTTCCGGATTCCTAATTATAGCCTTCCTACACGCTGTGACAAACAAGTGGTGCCCTAATATATAATCATGTCTTTTTAGGAAAATCCATTGAGCATGAAATTAAAGACATTCCTATAGACATCCAAGCGGTTTTTACATCATTTCCTAACAAAATCCTTATGTGCTGTCTATGCATCCCATCAAGTCTACCCCATGTTAAAAATGAGAGCATCTGCCATTTTATTATAAACACAGTCGATTCCATTCTACTTACATACTCTGATTATCTCCCAATCATATGTGGCGAACTCAATCTAGCTTTCATTGGTCAAGAACTCCAAAATCTTTGGAGCTCGTCAATCCTGGGCGCTGTATAATTCCTTCACTAAAGGATGCAATAAGCCAAATATTGGCAATATCCTAGAGAAATACACCTCAATTAAAACCGCACTCAATGATATCGCTGCAAAATTCCAAGGCTCCAGGGTTCGTGGTGACAGCATTCTGTCTTCTCATCCTGGTGTCTCTGCAAATAGCTTCGCTGAGACTAGCCCGTTCGCAGTGCTAAAGTACCTCGATGGCCTCAAAAACGCTGGTACTGGGGCCGATGGTATTCCAAACAAAATTTGCAAGAGGGCCTCTCACTTACTTGCTGAACCTTTGTCTAATATCATTAATACTTCTCTCCGCCTGAGTTGTGTTCCGAGAAAGTTCAAGAATGCTAATGTCATTCCTTTGCCAAAAGTGAGCACGCCTGACAACGGTGATCTTCGTCCAATATCTCTTTTATCAATTACCTCGAAGTGTCTCGAATTCATGGCTCCAACGTAATCTTAAACCACATATCGTTCCGCTGATTGACAAAGCACAACAAGCTTATTTGAGGGGAAGGTCTACATGTACAGCTATGATTCGCCTCGTTGACGAAATTACTCGAATTCTGGATGCAGGAGATGACGTACTGCTACAGGCTTTCGATCTAAGCAAGGCCTTTGACACTGTTCCTCACATCCGACTTTTATTGAAGCTTTCTAATAGCGGCATTCCAATTTCCATTGTAAACTGGCTATCTGACTACCTTACAAACCGGAGCTTCCGTGTATCACATTCCGGTGTTTTGCCTGTCGTGGGTGGAGTGCCGCAAAGATCCTTGATCGGGCCTCTGCTCTTTATTTTCTACATGTCTGATTTTTCAGGTATTCATGATCTGCTGATCAAACTCTCGGACGATATGACATCAATAATCAGGTTGACAAAAAACGCCTTCATCAACTCTCTCTTGCTGAATAAGAAGTCTGTCCAAATCATCATCTCCACACACACTTCCCGATGTCGACATCCCCGTTGTTGATAATGCCAAAATACTGGGCATCATAATTGACTCTAATCTTAACTGGCATTACCACTTTGATACAGTCATGAAAAGAGCATCGCAAAGGTTTACGATCCTTAGGCAGTTGAATGCTGTCTGTAATGAAGACGCCCTTCTTAACATTTTTAATTGCACTGTAGTTTCGCTCTTTGATTACTGTGCTCCGTTGTTCGTAGGTCTTGGAGACGCGCTTAATGTCAAGGTTCAAAAAATGTTTTCACGTGGTCATAAGATTATTACTGGCAGTGAATTCCATGCTCTAAACTACGTGGCTAGGAGACTGGAATTGGAAAGTCTCAATTTTTCCCTTTTATGACTCCTTTAGTCACTAAAAATTCTTAATTTTATTACGTGTTTAAGTTTTGTTTTTGGTGTTATGTGCGCATGGTTCGTACCATTCTTCTATGTATTTGCATTTTTTTATTGACTACAAGTGAAAATATACGTGTTTCTTCTTCTCATTTTGTAAGCTTCCATNCTTTCGATCTAAGCAAGGCCTTTGACACTGTTCCTCACATCCGACTTTTATTGAAGCTTTCTAATAGCGGCATTCCAATTTCCATTGTAAACTGGCTATCTGACTACCTTACAAACCGGAGCTTCCGTGTATCACATTCCGGTGTTTTGCCTGTCGTGGGTGGAGTGCCGCAAAGATCCTTGATCGGGCCTCTGCTCTTTATTTTCTACATGTCTGATTTTTCAGGTATTCATGATCTGCTGATCAAACTCTCGGACGATATGACATCAATAATCAGGTTGACAAAAAACGCCTTCATCAACTCTCTCTTGCTGAATAAGAAGTCTGTCCAAATCATCATCTCCACACACACTTCCCGATGTCGACATCCCCGTTGTTGATAATGCCAAAATACTGGGCATCATAATTGACTCTAATCTTAACTGGCATTACCACTTTGATACAGTCATGAAAAGAGCATCGCAAAGGTTTACGATCCTTAGGCAGTTGAATGCTGTCTGTAATGAAGACGCCCTTCTTAACATTTTTAATTGCACTGTAGTTTCGCTCTTTGATTACTGTGCTCCGTTGTTCGTAGGTCTTGGAGACGCGCTTAATGTCAAGGTTCAAAAAATGTTTTCACGTGGTCATAAGATTATTACTGGCAGTGAATTCCATGCTCTAAACTACGTGGCTAGGAGACTGGAATTGGAAAGTCTCAATTTTTCCCTTTTATGACTCCTTTAGTCACTAAAAATTCTTAATTTTATTACGTGTTTAAGTTTTGTTTTTGGTGTTATGTGCGCATGGTTCGTACCATTCTTCTATGTATTTGCATTTTTTTATTGACTACAAGTGAAAATATACGTGTTTCTTCTTCTCATTTTGTAAGCTTCCATCAATCCTAAAAATATTTTCAAACAAAATATTATGCAGAACGCTCAGAGGCCAGTCTAGGATTTATGGATTGGGTGGGCTATAGCCAAAGTTGCAAATGAACCGAAATCTTAGTTCCAAGTGAAATGAACTAGACTCACCAGAGCTGAAAGTGGCCAGATCCACTCCGGTATAGTATGGTCGGTCCTATAGGTCCGATATCATTCCCTTTCTATTTCAATAGAATGTACACATTTGTAATCAAATATGTACAATAATAATTTATGATTAAAAACACACATGTCATTCGACACATTAATTATTTATCAACAAGTCATTCAATTGTTGTTGGTTTAATCTCATTAATTACCACCTTCCTCAAAAAAATATGATTTAATAATAATAATAATAATAATCAATGACTTTATTTAGCCGCTGAAGGCATACACAACAAGAAAATAAAAACAAGTCAAGTTTTACGGCAGCGAGGACAGTCGCAGGAGATGAAATAGGAGCAAATGGAAGAGTAGGCAAAGTCGGAGAAGGGCTCAGCAAAGAGGAAAGCCATCAAAGATTTCTTGAAGCTCGGTGGTGGGGAAAAGAAATCAATCGCTGTTGGAGGGTTGCGAGTCAAGATGTAATTAGCAGCAGTACAAGCACGATTGAAAAACGAGTGAAGGGTGCGATGTTTCTTTGTACGACGAATGGAGAAGGTGACAACATCATCAGAGCGAGTGCAGCAGGAATTGGAGAACTTAATGAAATCAAAATGATCAAGATCCAATTTGCGAGTCAGTAGTCGATTGAACAGAAGGAGATCACAGGCATGGAAGTAGAGTGACAGCGGGAGAGTGG
>CABFPE010000934.1:58897-79567 GCA_900660155.1 Hofstenia miamia | reverse complement strand
CAATGACTTTTTGAAGGAGGGTTGTAAACGCAGAGCAGAGAAACAATGTGGTCACTGAGAACAACAGCACAGCCACAACAGAAATCGAAGGATAATGAATCGAAAGAAATGGGACGGATGTCAAGGTTAGGAAGACGAGAGGCAATGAGAACACCACCATGGCGACCACTGGATCGATCCATACGAGAAAGAACTTTAAGAGTAGAGTTGGGAAAAACAACACTATCAGCAATGGCAGGATCAAGCCAGGTTTCAGTGATGAAAATGAAGTCAACAGGAGACNCACAACAGAAATCGAAGGATAATGAATCGAAAGAAATGGGACGGACGTCAAGGTTAGGAAGACGAGAGGCAATGAGAACACCACCATGGCGACCACTGGATCGATCCATACGAGAAAGAACTTTAAGAGTAGAGTTGGGAAAAACAACACTATCAGCAATGGCAGGATCAAGCCAGGTTTCAGTGATGAAAATGAAGTCAACAGGAGACTGCAAGAAGAAATTGTAAAAGCTGAGACGACGATTCAAAGATACAAGACTGTGGGCATTGGCAAGCAACACGGAAAAGCCAGAGTTACGGGGAGGAGGAACATCAGAGTGAGATAGTCAGTCACGGCGAGGCGGATTACGGCGGCGGGGACGAAGGCCAAAAGATTTGCGCTCTTCGTCAGAGAGGCGGTAATAACGAATCAAGACGCCTTCAGACCACACATCAGGATTCATGAGTGCACGATGAGACACTTGATCGCAAACAACATGGAAGGATACAAATGGAGAGTCAGGACGTGGAGGAATGGAAATGACATCATCAAATTGTAGAGAGGACGAACGAAGGTGGTCAGCAACATCTGAGGCGGACACAGAAGCAGCAAAACGGCCAACATAGATATACAATGCTGGCCAGAAGTTTAGCATAATATCGTTATATATTTGCTAAATCCTAATTTTTTATAATGTACAATGTATATACAATAATATAATGGTAAGGGTAATATTGTTAGTATAATGGTATTTAGTTGAACCATCTTTTGCCATTAGCATTGCCTCAAAACGAATCGGGCTTGACTCCACAAGAGTACGGCAGTATTCCTGTTCAGCCAAACCAGCTTGATCTTTATCAGATCTTTTTATGATGAAGGATGTAGATCTGCATTCTTTTTCTTTAACCAACTATTCACTTTGTTCAAGCCAGATCGTGACCAACCTAGCAGTATGGCTAGGAACACTATCATGTTGGAAAACACTACGTTTTTTGAATTATTTTTCTTAAACAATAGCGTCTACAATGTTAAATAACAGCCTTGTGCTAAATTTTTGATCAGCATGGTAATTTCTCATTTAATAGTTTGGTCACTCTAACAGTTCGTTATTATATGTTCATTTTGCAATATTTTATATCAATTTGTTGTAAAAAAGGCTTATTTCATATAAGTCAAGATGTAGAATGTTTCAACGCGTTGCTAAAATATAAAAATCAGTTATGTTGCACATTAGTTATTATAAATTAAACCCACGGTGCCTATCCGAATAAAGCTTTTGGGGTACTGGCAAAACTTTTTCGGATATAGGCATCAAAAATACCTTAACCACCCAGCACTAAAGCTAACCCGTATCCACGGATCATATGTCCGCAAATCACTAAGTTATATACAAGGTGATTCCCACTTGGCTTTTTTCTTTTTGGGAGCAATTTTCCATTTATACAAAGTTTGTTTCTCAAATAAGTATTATTATATTAGATTATTCAAAATTTGGAAAAACCCTAGGCTGGGGTCATGTCCAATACTGTATGCAATTACAATAAAAAAGTAAGTATACCAGCTTTATTAACTACTTGACACATTTTCAACCTGTTTTCTAATTATGGGTATTATAAAAAAGTCAAAGTAGGTTATATGGTATTTTAGGAAATAGTAATTTATCGTGGAATGACAAGGAAAATGTCGCATTAGAGTCAACTATATCCTATTCGTGTGAAATCATATCAACTAATGTATTTTTAGCATTGAAACTCAGACAAGGGAATTGCACACGTTGTATTTAATATTAAGAAGTGTGGAAACATTAAAGTAGGTTCTAAATTGGACTATGTACATCTGCTTTATGACGTCCGGAGGACGTTCTATTAGGTGGGCTAGCGTAGTTTTGGGTGGGTTGCAGTCCCCTGTAGGCTAGCCTCTGAGAACGCTTCTATAACAAGAAAAGATCCAAAAAAGAAAAAATGCATCTATGATGCTCAAATTACTGCAAAGTAATCTTGAATGAAATTCCTTTTTAAGTGTCCAGCCTAATGTAAAATATTCATCTTAAAGTTCTTTTCTACTACTTTCTTGATACAAGTGTGTCAGATACTAACCCATTCAACGATGTTGAATATGCACTGCTTAAGTATGTAAAGCAATATTCATTTAATTACAATTTAGCTGCATTTCGCATGTTCTGCAATGGAATTTTGTAAATAGTGCAAATGTTATATTAAAAAATATACGCATAATAAGGTCTTTAATTTACATTAATTTAATATATATATATATATATATATATATATATATTATTTACAATAATCTATTTTTATACTATTCTATATAATTATAATTTATATAAATTATCATGTGTGTTTAATTGTGCCTATTTTTGATTTATGACTGTAAATTGTGTTTATTTTTTTAAATATTGCAATATTTTTGGAATTTCAGACATCTATAAGTAACGAATTCCACTGCTTTATTGAATTAATGTAAATGAATTATTCCAATGCTTTCGCTTACAGTTAACGGAAATTTGTTCTTTTAACGCTTTGATTGCAATATATTCTTATGTTTAGCCAGTTTGCTAAGGGGATTGTAGATGAAAAATGCTCATGCATTGTAAGAAGTAGTTATGTGCTAACGTTTAATGATCCCCCTGGGTTTATCGCCACTGGTTTAGAATCGATCCAAATGCTAATGAATATGACACTGATGTGGGAGTTCAAAATTTTCTTGAAAACAATTTTATTTTCGATTACTACAAATATTTTTTACTATAAATATTTAGCATTTTTTTCACATTTAATTTCAAAATTTATTGATTTTCGAATTTAGATCGCCTATTTCCTTTTCAAATTTTGCATCGTGCTTGTCTACTTATTTATTAAGAACATTCCAAAAATGCACATTTTTCAGGTCTATTGTAGGCTGCTGCTCACTCTCAATATTAGTGTATAGAAGCGTTTTTAATAGCATTCGATTATATGAAAGGCTTATTCATTGTATTTAGTGTATGGTTTTGTTTTATAAATGTAATCTTTAGTTTTCACTAATTTCCTACAATGCGGTATGAATTCCAACTTATACATATCGTCGCTGCTTTGTACTCATTAGTATGTGCTTTTGATAAATCCCTCGAAAATATAACGGAATGCGTTCTGCCGGAAGATTCTGTAATACTCAGAATCGGGACTATTTATCCATTAAGTGGTGACTGGGCTGGTGGTTTGGGGTGCAAGCCCGCTGCAAAATTGGCTCTGGCCCATGTGAACTGCCATCCTACTAAGCCTCTTCTCAATAACTATAAACTCGAATTTTCAGAATGGGATTCAAATGTAAGAATTATTTGCCTTTCATTCATAAATTTAATTTAGTGTGATCCTGGTAGAGGTACCTTCGTTCTCTATCATTTCCTTTATAGAGAAAAGCAAATCATTGCTTTACTTGGTCCTGGATGCAGTTCTGTATCAACTGCAGTAGCTGAAGCTGCTCATTTATGGAATTTATTAATTGTAAGTTTGTAATTTATTGCATGACAACTTCCGGAATTGCTATTGAGTTAATATAATTGCACAGTGTCATTTAAGCCAGTTTATTTAATTACATCAACACAATTTTATCAACGAGTAGTTGTTCATATCGTTGAACGAGTTTGTCTTTTTATTGTTAAATGGAAGCATTTAATTTCTTCACCACAATTTAAGTAGTAATGGAATTTTCGATATTATTTTGATCACTTTTAAAGTGTTGTAAATTTATTGTAGGACAGACAAATCCAATGTACAAACATTCACATTTTGTGAATGGATTATATTTTTATACTTTGGCCAAAAAATGCAAACTTACACTATTTTTGGACCCTTTTACATAAAAATATGAGAAATTTGCAAGTTATTTTTACATCACTTCATAAAACAGTTTAAACCAGTTCAACAATGAACAAATCGTTTCTCTATTGTCTTAACACAGCGATGTCCGAATAACGACAAGTTTAATAATTTTATTTTAAAAAATAATGCTCAGGCACGTTAGGGAAAATCAAATTAAACAATAACGGCTATTGAAACATATAATCTCCTTGTGTTAATGAAAATATTTACCCTGAGAAGAATAATGCTTAGTTCGATGTTGAACATCAACGGCAGTGTAAAATCGATAGGGTTAAATATTATATCAGCGATAATGATGCCGAGCAGGGATACCTTGCAACAGAACACAAATGACACTTTACTACAAATTTGAATTACAATTTATTAACATATTCCTTTTATCTTTCGCTTGTTTTTATTCTAATTAATTTTACTTCAAGATATTTAATTTTAATTTATCAACTGTTCAAGATGCTAATATTTGACTTCTTAATTTTTAGTGGATATCTATTGTGTTGCTCTGTACATAGTTCTTAGCTGAATGTTTTTGCAACCTCCTTTCAATTTTCTACATTCCCATTACAATATTTTTATGTAGTGTAGGCCATATGTGAATATTTTTTCCACTTATCTACAATGGAAATATAAGTTGTTTTATGGCTACATTAATATATAACCACCCACATATATGTTTTCTGCATTTGTTTTCTTATTGATTAAATTGTTAAGGCAACTATTTTAAAAAATGATTTTTTCAACATTTTATATCTTTAAGTACGTTTCTCTGCAATCCAAAATAATTTTTCTTCATGCGATCATTACGAATTCAAATGCAATTGAACTTAAAGGTTAATCACGCATTCAACTTTTAATTACTCTCAAATATGTTTTAGGTTTCCTATGGATCTAGCAGTCCCGCGTTATCAAATAGTAAACGGTTTCCGACTTTTTTCCGAACGCATCCTTCAGCAACAATCCATAATCCTACGCGTATATCACTGTTTAAGAAGTTCGGTTGGACGCGTATATATGTTCTCCTTGAGATGATAGAGCTTTTTACAGCAGTAAGTATTTGAAAACTAAAACTTGAATTTGATCATAAGAAAATATTCTATATATGCTCCATTTTAGATGTTTTATTTGCATGGAATTGTTATTGCAAAATAATTATAACTTCAATAACTTAAAGTAAGATTTAAAAATATAAATGTCATATCCTATGCCAAGCAATCATTTAAGTGTTCTTCCTAATGTTGGTTTCTATTATATTCAAATATTCTGAAACTCATGTAATATATTGTTTGTGTTTAAATTTTTTGCTTACTATTGTTTTCCTAAGCCTTTGACGCATATTAGAATTACAGAGACTCAGCATTATTTTGAGATAAACATTAAATTGACAATCAAATTCAGTATTGCATTGTGGTATGATAGATTTGAACTGTAGCATGCCTATGCAAGTAAGGATTGCTAACAGTCACCAAGCTGATCAAAGATATATTGCCTATTTCACATGTGCTGATAAGAACGACGATGCTATTCAAGAATAATGATTATCAAATTTAGAATGAATTCAGATATTGAATAATATCAGGAAACAGCATCTCAAATACTGAGTAAAATAATAATTCATGTTTCAGCAATACAATTTTTTAGAGTGTCTAGAAAGACCCCATATACTTTATGTATAATTTTTCGAAAAAGTTTCTGATTTCTATTTCTAACAAATCAGGATTCTTCAAATTTATTAATACGTTTTAAAGTAAATACAAATTGCTTCTAAATATTTTTGACCCCAGCTCTAAATTTTTCATCAAAATAAATGCAGTATATGTTTTGACTGCCGGTTTCTTGTATATTTGGGAATAAAATATATATATTAATGAAAATTTACCATAAGTTTTGTAACTCGTTTGTTATATAAAAACATGCTATTTGCATAGAATATGCACCATTATTAAATGCATAAAATATGTTCTAACTTGTCTTGTTCATTAGGTAATTACACATTTGTTATTTTTACAATTTGACAAGCTTTGTTTTCTTTTCAAAGTTTCTCATAATGAAGGTATTGATCTCGACGTAAGAGTCTTTTTGCAATTTCTATCCATCTATTTGATAAATTGCTAACTATGATTTTAAATTTTAATCGAATTATCGAATTGTTAGTGAACAGGTTGCGTTATTTTTTTTAAAATTATGAAGTATATGTTCAATTGCACCATATATTTTAATTTTCATGAGTATTATATCATCTTAAATATATAGTTTAAATATTAATGCCTGGGACATATGTGTCCCATTGATCCTATATGAAAAATTAGTACATAACTCCTGTAAATTTAATCTGGAAGTTAATTAATATATTCGATGTTAATACTTATTGAAATCTTGTGTTAATATTATTAATCCATTACAAATAGAGAATATAAGCAAAATACATGAGATTCATTACCTCTGATGGTAAAAAGTAGATTATGTACAATAAGACGTTCATTACAGCGATTCCCTGAAATAAGTTCTTTCCATTACGTAACAAAGATGTATTTGGCATTCTTTCGTTTATTATTGGTGTCGATTTTTATTTTTAGCTGCATAAAGTTTACAACGGTTTCTCTTAGAGATCTTTTTGATTGAGAGCTGTTTTTTTCTTCAAATTTTGAACTATTGGGCTTGAAAGTGTATTATTCTTCCTATTTATAAAATAACCCCATTAGTTGACGCGCAATAGTTCTACGGAATGTTTTGGAATCAAGTTTTTCAATGTCAGCAAAGATGGTTTCACATCTATAAATCATATCTATTTATTAATATCCTAAATGCATATAAATAACATAATTTGATGCATAACGTCTAAAATAAAAACTTGTTAAATACCTATAAATGGCGATTCTTTATAAATTTTATCTGAAACTATTTTTTTTAGTTTTTTTTCAATTGGGACACGTGTGTGCCATCAAAGTCAAATAGGAAAAAATGATATAATCTTTCCCCAACATAGTATAAAATTATATTGGTTTTAACTATGGACACTTTATATCAATTATATTAGTAAGCGGCTTTTTGAAATTATAGGAATACTTACAAAATGTTAATATAAAATTTGCTCTTTTTCGACACAAACATCAATCTCAAATTTTGGTTAATAAAACTTTGAAAGAAACTTTCAAATAGAAAAGGTTCCAATTATGATTTTTTCATAAAATAACTATTAATAGCACGTTGTTATATTTATCTGTAAAATAATAGTCGCATATAAATTATGAAGCTAATTTAACATATGGGACAAAGAGGTCCCATTGATCTTCAAAGGGTTAAACCTCTACCTTAAAACATTGGACAGGTTCGTAAATACCCATTAAACTGAACCAAATCATAAAATTTCATTAAGCCCATTTGATAATAAGCGAAGAATGTGATAAATCATATCTTTCTAACATTATTTTACACTCTTAGTGACAACTATATAATGTTCTTTGTTTGAGTGTAGATCAATTGAATTTTTTTGCAAAGCGCATTTTATCAATGTTCCGTTATTCAATTCTTTTGATGAATGTGATTTCTTTTCATTAGATGAGAAAGAGTTGTGTCTCCCTAACAGGATAGTTTTCTTTATCTACTGATATTCTTTCGTTTTGAAGATCGTTTTCTTATATTATTCTTGTAATTTGTGCCAATTATTATTTTTCTAGATAAGTGAATATCAAAAAAACCAGCAAACGCTCGAACTCTAAAATGTAAATAATCTAACCTAACGTAATAATCTTAAAAATAATTGTATATTTGTAAATGTTATCGATTAATAATTTTTTTGTAAATATGATAAAATATTTCTATTGTTAACAAATGTGAGTACTCTACAGTTGCTTTTGGTTTATTGATCATCTGAACGTTGAAAGAAACGACATTTTAATTTAGACTATGAACGATTTGTATAAACTTGCAGAAAAGGAAGGTATTTCCGTCCAACGTGTTGTTTTTCAATCCCACCCAAAGAATGCCATCCAGAATTTGAAGCGCATGGATGCAAGAATTATTGTGGGGCTGTTCTACGCCAAGGTGGCGCAAGAAGTCTTCTGTGAGGTATGAGTATGCTCTTTATAGTCTTTCTATTTGCTCACAATATTTTATTTTTAAGACAAGATAGAAAATGCGACTTAAGTTTGTAATATAGACTACATTTGAAACTCTCGGTTATTTTAACCTACAAAAATTCCTCGCGCTTAATTGAGCTTAAGCGTTTTGAATTGCGAAACGACAAAATTCTCAATGTATTCTCACACAATTTATGGGATAACCAAATTATTTTGAAATTTTCTCATTTAGCAATTTTTCTTTTGTTAAAAATGAGTAGGCGAGTGCGTTTAAAAATAAGCGATGTAATCAACTGCTTGAAAATTAATGTTTTTACTAATTATTACTTCTAATACTATATGTAGATACTCGCAAGTTTAGTTAAAGTTTGCAATACGCAGTCTAGTGATGCTTTTGTAATCTTACTAGTAATCGCTATCCCATTTTAAAAGAAAATTTTTCTACAGTTTTTGAGGTAGAAATTGGTTTATAGGCTGCTAAATATTGAATATTTTAATTTCCAAGATTGATGTTGATATTTCAGCACCGTTGTCACTACATTGGAAAATAAAGGAATTTTACTTTCAAATCGGACAAAAACTTCTAATTTCAAGTTTTTGTAAAAATTACCTAAGAACACTCGTGCAATTCCTGTTTTGTGTAGGGCACTTCTACTCACTCCATGTGCATGTTTTGGGTTTCATTTTACTCAAAAATATTTAGAATGTTAATTTACATCTCAAAAAGTTTAGAAAACAACATCTCATTAGTTGAGATCTCCTGTTCGCTAATACTACTCATTAACTTTAAGATTCTTAGCGCGGATACCTGAGCGTTATTTCCAAAATTCCTTTTTGCAAAAGTATGATTATCTTTCCTATTTTGAATAAAACAGTAGGATAAAGTTGTATCTTTCTGAAGTTATTGAATCATTTCATTTACATTGATTGCGTTTTGCATACTAATCTGCTTGTTAATGGCGTAAATCAGTAACTTATTTTTAAGCAACTTTTGAATATAAATATTTCTGAAACCTCTAGGTATATTCATATTTAAAAATTGTGATTATTAAAAACGTTTGGCATTGAATTTTTCTTTTAATATACTTTTGTATCTAAAGTATTTATGGAGATGATGTTTAGGAGAATCTCTACAGTGCCATAGAATGGAAACTAAATCTCTGATGAAAAACTTGATAAAATATTTGAGTTCATCACACAAATGATCAGCCTTGTTTGTGCTAATAATCAAAACTGTATCAATAATAATTTTATCAGCACTGTTTATTATCTGTTTTTATGGTCTTAATACTTTTTTATACTAGTTATTTCTCTCCATAACACTATCATAGTAAATTCTTAAGACTGTAATTTTCACCAAGCTTTTTAATTTGTTATATGTGTAAATGAACAATCTGCTCGCAGTTGCTTGTAAATTTTCGAAGGCAGTGATTGATATAATTATTACGTAACGATATATCGATTCGCTGCAGCACTCAATGCTAAATTGACTGACGGATATAACGTTAGTATAAATATATCACAAAATTCAGCATATAAATTTTAATATTTTGCTTTACACATTCTACACTTTTTAATTTTTAGGCATATAAAGCCAATTTATATGGACCTAAAATTGTTTGGTTCATTTTGGGGTGGTTCCCCGACGACTGGTACAAGGCTGTGCATGAAGGTAGTCCAATAAACTGCACTGAAGAAGAGATGGTGAACGCCACACAGTCACATTTCACAACAGAAATTCAGCAATTAGATCTATCAGTGAAAGAGACATATTCAAATTTTGTAAGAGAAACCGCATGAGCACGTTAACTTTGCATGGTAATCACTTAACTCATTTATACACGAATGTTTAACTAATTCAAGAATTCCTTTCACTAACTGTTTTATTCACATTGTTTAGTAATGATTTCTAATGATTTTATTTGGTTTCCAGTGCTATTCCAGGAATTGCGTACATTTCTCAATAGTTCCAATAATTGGAGTTTATAAACGGAAAATCCAAATCCGTTTTCAGATCCCAATATTTGTTTAATATCGGCTGATTTTGATAATTATTTGATGTGTAACCTTAAACTGCCTTTAATAAAGGACAAACAGTTTTTTTCCAAATTCTCAAACAATTTTCTCCGACCCTATTATGAACTGTGGAAATTCTGAGATATGGCACATCTATTGGTGAACGTGCTCGAACATATTGTAAATTTTTGCTGTGGCTGAAGTACTTGAAAAGATTCACAATTTTTAATTGAAAATTCAATTTTTTAAAATGTTAGAAATTCTCAGTATTTCTAGTGCTCATGTTTTCAGGAGTTTCAAACACCATGAAAGTAACAAATATTTTGTTTTCTATAAATAGACTACCCAAATTCAGTCCGTGGGCAAAGTCGCAAGTCGTTTCTAACCAGTGGTGATTACAGAATTTTTATAGCAGTTTTTAAAGAAACCATAAGCATTTGAAAAAATCCTTATACTGCTTTCTAGATATTAATTATATTAACGTCTATTTGCATTTGTGCATGAACTTTGCATGTTTTCTAGAAAAAGTATAGTTAATTGTGTCGTTGAAATATTTTTCGTTATAACAAATAAATTTTTCATATTTTACTTCTTTAAATTTTATTGAAATATCGTATTCCCATATCACCCCTAAACTTCCCATGAGTCTTTAAATTCTACAATTATTTTCATCAATATATTTTCTATGCTCTTAACTCGCAAATTAGTAAATATATACACAATTAAAGACTACCTCAATATGTATTTTATTTAGATTTTAAGATTTTTAGTGTTATAGGTCGTAGAGTTCTTTGCAGCACTTTGCATGCTAAAATGTTTTAGGAAAATAACGAAAGGAAATGAATGTATTACCATTTATTAACGATATGAAACATAAATAAGTTTTTCACAAAATCAAAAGTTTCAACCGTAAATTTTTTAATCTTAGTTGTCAAAAGGTTGGAATTCAAATGTTCTACATTTTAAATAAAACAAATAATTAGGCCGAAGGATGTTAATATTCAAAATTTGACTCGTAAGACAAAGAAATGTATCAATATCAACTATCTACAATTCGACTGCTTCCATTCGGGATGCATTTCTCTGGTCTAAAATGGATCTGCATTCAAAATAGCAAACGCATCGGTGTACCACTTTTTTCACTGTTTTTGCAAAAATATTAAGGAGTTTATTTGCGCTGATGATAAGTTGAATTAAAATTAATATTCAGTCAACAGCAACTGTTTAAAATTGAACTCAAATCACTGTGACTAACGTCCAAAGTGATATCACTTTGCTAAGACCCTCTGTGCGGTATAGACTATAGATTTGTGTACAATTGTTCGACGTAGATGTGTTGTCATATAAAAAGAGTTTAAAGAGTATTTGAAAACCACATTTCCAGTTAAAAGACAGATGGGTTTAGAAGGGGTTCGAATATAATTCTCCACGGTAATTAATCGAGACTCCTGGTGAATTCTTTAAGTATAAGAAATAAACCTTTGGAGATTGTGATAAACATTAGTCTTATAAATGTTAAAGCGTGAATTTCAATAAGAAAAATTAGTTTTTATAAATTTCATACTTAGTATAAAACAAGTTTAAAAACTTTACAATATATCAATCATTGGGTGGAACACCCTATTACTCCTTCGCACTGCACCACACGTCAAAATTTCACATAGCCACCGTCATGAAAATGCACTGCACCACGCAGGGTTCTAGTGTCCTGGTAAGCACGACTTGCTATAACTCGAACTCCGAAAATGCACAATTGTAGTTGAGTATTGCCCATTAGAGTAAATGATTATCCCAAATTTGATATAGGAATAGACATTTTCATTGAAAATTAGTAAAAAAAATCATTCAGACATAGTGATAATCTAGCATTAAGTGGGAGTGCCATCATCAATAGGTGAGTCATTATCCTTAGGTATTCAAAATTTCTTAGCAGTCTTCGAGAAATTTGTTTGGAAAATTTTACCGCAGTTTACGCTTAAGGGACATGAAAATAATAATACATAATTAAAACAGACCTGCCTGTATCATTAGTGTTGTATTGCTTTGATTTAAATAGTTAATGATGCGTTTCCTCATTTCATTTTAAAAATGCGTCTTGGAAAATAATTCAATTACATCTTTTACAATTGTGTTTGACAAAAGTACAATTTGAATAAAAGTTATTTTCTACTTGATATAAATAATTACTATTGATACAATAACTGTCGAAGAATGCGAAACATAATCAAATGATAGGTAAGTTATTTTTGACTATGTAGGATTTGTTTATCTACATGTATATGCATTTGTTTTGTTATTTAATCACACACGTGTTTGAATTTGATCTGTGTGTTGCCATAGTTTTTTATTGCTTAAAGACTGCATCGGTAGTTTTACTATATGGTTTTTAGAGTCCGCAATCCTTTGACAGACTCATCAGACTTAACCCTGGTAGTAATGTAGACGGGTTCCCGGAATCCTCACTTGCCTACGACGCAGTTTGGGCCCTAGCCATCGCTATTAATCAGACGATTGCTGATTTAATGAAACTCAATCAAACCATCGAAAAGGAGTTCAGGTATAACGCTGGAAGCACTTTCAAATATTTACGGCATCATCTCGAGGAAACCAACTTCACTGGAGTATCTGTATGTTATTTACTTTTAGAGCATTCAGGCATTTTTTGCTGAAATGAAGGGAATACTGCTAATATATATTTAGGGGCATGTATCATTTAACAAAGATGGCGATCGTCTTGCTAGTGTAAACATTGAAGTTATGCGCGGTATGTCTATTAATTTTGTTCAATTAACTTTTAGTACATTTATTACGTGTCATCAGATTGTTGAATTTTTTTAAATGTCATCTGTGAAGTGCAATTATTCACACTCGCTGCATAAAAATATACATTTTGAAAAAACATTTGAAAAATTTCAAATGCGTACTTTTTGGCAACCTTTCATCACCCGTATCTAACATGCAATGTAAGACGGCAACTACCGGTTAGTTTAAGGGTCATTTTAGCAAATTTTTATCTTTTAATAGAGTATTTAAAATCGATTATGATATAATCCGAAATTCTTTACAGGATTCCGTTTTTTCTACCCAATCTGCCTTTATGCGCTCAGTGAATTCTTGCGTATGCTATTGACAATTAATTTAAATGAATTTTTCTGCATTGATTCATTTATTTTATCAATTGACAAAATTATTGAATTGGAAATCATTTAAATTTTAGACGTTTGTAATTGAACTGAGAGTATCAAGGATACACGCGTATAGCATTTTTATAATTACATTGCCTTATATACTCCAATTAAATCAACATTTCGGAGGAAAAGTCAATTTCATTATTTTCATTGCACGCAATATTTTTATCGATGCAGGAAATGTTTTACACCCACAAATTATTTACATACAGTTTCCAACAGCATTGTTTTTCGGTATTTTTCCTTGAATATTTGATAATAATTTGTAAAATGGGTAGTGTGTGATCAGTATGAAATTTATTGTAACCATGATTGATATTCGCATGCGTGATTTTATAGCTGATATTTAACTGTTGTGAGAAATCAATTAGTATCTACAATTTTTTAGCAGATAACGGCTTAACTGTTACCTATTGATATTTAGATGGCAAGTACTACAGCTACGGAGTTCATAATCCAAACAGTGGGTTGAATCTCTCACCAAAACCTCATTTTAAAAATTGGCCTTTCGACAAATCCCGTATAGTTTTTATTGAAATTTGTTGTAACGGTTATATACGTTATTGTTTTTTGAAAATAAATTGAGTGTCGGGAATGACAATTAGATATTATTTAGAAATTCCAAAGGATGGCGTTACTACTGTCCATGAATTGTCAACAATCAGTATGCATATATTCGTTCCACTTTCCATTCTCATATGGATCGATCTTCTCATGTCTTTTGGCTTCCTTCTTTTTAACTATATATATCGTAATAATAAGTAAGTTTTTTGCAATCGCTAATTTTGCTTCCATATATATTCAAGTACGTTTTCATTTCATAAGTTAATTTTTCTTGGAACAAATGCCAGATAACCTTATTCATGTTGGAAGATTGCATTGGGTTGTGGGTTGGAGTATAGATTCAATTTAACTACTCTTTTTTCTAAAACCGGATCGCATTAAAAATATTTCAGTCACCCACTAGCTAAATTGTTTTGCCATATTTGAAATTGCTACCCCATTTATTTCAAATACCTATATTTAAAATATATTTACAATATTCTTCACTTAATATACATAAATTCACATAATTAGCAAATCGGTGCTAATCTTTTAAGAATTTCGGAATTCCCAAGCATTGTTAAAAATGCATTTGAGGATAAATTTTTAACAAGCAAGTTTTTGAAGGTTGATAGTGAAAATAGTGCCTCCTTCGCAAAGTTAAAAATACCAATTAAGATATAGGGGTGGACACAAAGTCACACATTATTTCAATTTAAAATTTGCAAAAAAATTAAGTTAAGAGCACCTAAATGGCATTTGCAATATGTTGGTCAGATCGAAGTAAAAAATGACCCCAAACAACGTTCAGCTAGTATATACCGATATCTATTCACATTTATAATATTTGAAACAGCGAAACTCAGAAATGAGCTTTGAATATGGCTGAAGCAAAAAAGACCCCTAACAGTGTCTAACCGTTAATTTTAGAGTGGTGAAGAATTCGCAGCCATTTGTAAACTCTATCATGCTGATAGGATGTATCATCTCTCTCTTGGCCATGTTTATCAACGGCTTCAGTTGGACTATGGACGGTGTTTTTCCGCAATATTGTCAGGTTAATAATTCTTAAAATCCTCCATATATATGCATAATAATTAAATTGATGTAGACTTCGATTCATTGACGTTTACTCATATTTAATACTCTTGGGAATTTTACTTTACGCATTATGAACAGACGGATTTTCATCGCAACAATGAGATATGCAGTAACTTGTTCAATATCATGATAGAATAAGTAAAATTATTAAATTTACAAATCTAAATCAAGACAGCAACATATTAAAAAATTTATTTTTTCTTACAAAGAAAGTTACAGGATGTTTACTTATTATAACTGGATTCCTTAGCTGTGTATCATTGTAATCATCTATGGTTCTATTTGAATGGTAGTACCTTACGATAGTTTTTTAGCAGTATAATTCGCGTTTATCATTAAGGTTTTGATATTTTTCATACAATATGGGTCAGTTTAACCAAATTTTATTGGCAAGAGTAGCATTTTCAGCGTTGCTGTTTAATTAACGAGTTTATGAAATTTCTCCTTAGTAAATTATTGCATTTTATTGTTGGATAATGAACTACCAAATTTTATTAATTTTAAACATGCTTTGCTTTAATGCCACTTTACTCTTGGGATTTCGAAGACACAATTATAATTCCATGTCTTCAAAGATTCTTTCCCTAGCTTTTACGTCATATTCATGCGTTATTTGAATTAATATACATCATTTCAGAAAATGATAAAATCACTTTTATATGTCAATGCAGAGTGTCGTCACGTTTTAGTTTAGACGCAATGTTCCTGGGATAAATTCACCAATCATTATCTGATCTTTACCATAACTATTTGTGGGGTTCAAAGCCTGCACAAGAGTCATTACTCACATGATACAGCAATGAGAAATTTAATTTAATAAACACTATAAATATATATGAGATATTTTAACAATATAGTTTTTGCCTTTTTAGAATGTAAGGACTTTTTTGAAAAATTTAATAGTAGTTGCTTTCACTGTGTATATTTTCAAATGGAACATATTGTTTACAAACTGTTATAAGAATTAAGTTAAGTTGTTAATTTTTGTTTTGATTATTTCATCTAGTGCATTTTCAGCGAATTTAAAGTCTTATAATTTTACTTTATATCGGTTTTTGTCAATGTAAAATTCATTTGGATGCAATATCTTTAACACTATTCATTTTCAGGTCATGTTATGGTGCTTAACTATCGGATTCACTTTGGGATTTGGTTCACTTTTTTCAAAAATATGGTGCTTGCACACATCAGCATCAGGTCAAGGCAAATCTAAGAAGAAGAATACCATGTTAACTACTTCAAAAAAGGTTTAGTTTACTTTTAGATCAAGTTGGACTTAAAACATGGCTTTTGATTTTCTCTGAAGGTGAACTGTTACACTTTTGCAGTAATTCTTAATAAAAATTATTTCTCTGATTATTGCGATTGAAAAGGATGTTCTGTAATAAAGTATATATATGTAATTAGAAATAACGATTGAAACGTTAATTAATCGAACATTTGAATTGGTTTATACCACATTTTTTATCTTAAAATCATGAATGCGCTCACACCATTTAGGCACTCAAATCTAATTGATTTCTTTGCAGTTGTGATTAGATTTCTTGGAAAGTGTACAATTTCACATGATTTTCAAAATGTTTTGATAACTTGAAACAAATATGCAAAACATTCCAACAAACATTTTACTAATAATATAGCTGTGAAATATGAGTTGTTAATATGAGACCTCCCTTTGTTGCTATAGTCGTATGGGTGGGTGTCGTTTGTGTTTTTATTTCGCAATGCCATTTGTTGATCAAAGAGCGAATGAGATCGCTTCTATTCAATGAATTCATTTTTTCATTTGATTAATAACAATACTTAATAAATTTTCGAGATGATTTATATTTGAGACAGTCCTTTCTGGGTAAATATGGAGATGAGATGTTATCTTAGGAATTTCAATGATGTGGTGTTATTATTGAAGTTAGTGTTTCACTGTTTTCTGAACACCGCTTTTCTTGAACGTCGTCTAACAGTAGTCTTCAAAATGTAAAAAGTTGTCGGCGGTGTGAACTTTAGAATCTGTTTCTGGATATATTTAATACGCAGGTTTCAAATATGTTTTTTTAATTTTGATGAGTAACTGAACTCATAGATAATAAACATCATTTCCAAACTTCTCCTCACATAGATAAACAATAAACTAAATGAATATAATCCAGCACGATATTTTTACATGAAATTCAAAAAAATTGAATACAAAATGTATAAATAAATTGACTGGCCTTCATTAAAAAATAGCATGACTGACATGCTTTGGAATAGCAATCCTTTTTTCACTCAGTTTTGAATAACTGTGGAATTCTTCAAAGAGGATATACATCAATGCTATCAGCAATCAGTTCACGTATAACAGGTTGAACGGAGACAGACACACCATTAGTGTTATTAGTGTCATCCACCTTCATATGAATGCAGCCAGTGTTTATCAAGGATGTACGAAAAAAGCAGAGTGAAGTTAATTACACAGTTTTTATTCAAAGCACAGAAGCTTTTCGCATGTTAATATGCGCTCACCTTCAGTAATGCGCCAGACTGTTTGGTTTGGTCCACCACGTGGCTGTGCTTATAAGAAGTGTGCTGCAACAAAGTCAAATCGATTCGCGTTTGTGTGGAATAATATCTTTAGTAGACATACTAATGAACAGTAATTGAAACATAAAAAAATAAGATACCATTAACACGGTGTGTGTGGTAGTCGCAGTGCAACCACCAATACGTTTAGTTGTGTTACAATATTATATAGTAATATAATGTCTATATCCAACATTTGCAAGGAATTTGATAATTTCTGTGTTAGATGATAACGTTATTTGACGAGAAAAACTTTTTGCCATTATTAAAAAATATTCTGTTTGTATTTTAGTTACAAGCTAGCAATGTTGAGATTTTTGGACGTCATGCATTAAACAAAGACGATTTAATTACACATAGTTATAATTAGCACTGAATTTAAACCAGGTTTTAATCAAAAACGATATTTGAACTTTATAAGTATAACCAATCGCTACTAAGAGACGGCAATGCTAAACAATTACAGAAACTACTTCAAAGTGAATTATAATGTAAATGTAAACTATTGAGCGAAAGAACTATTAGATATAGTTTAATTAAGTAAAACATTTGAAAAGTTAAAGTTCATTGGCTGACTTCCAATAATTGCGATGTCGAAATAAGTTATCTTATATATAGAATTAATAAACAAGTAACAAGCATTGTACACCCTAACACTAAAAAAGCATGTGAAAATAGTCGGTGTTATTCAAGCAGACCTCTAAATTTTGATTTTGCCTAATTTCTTTCAATAACAAGCAAGAGTCAAATGACTCACTCGTTTTCATGTATGCATGCGCCTAACAACCGATTAGTTTTTTTATGATTTTTGAACAATTTTTTGCAGTTGTATAACCCTTTAGTTCCCAGGTTTTTTCATCGCGTTTTTTGAGACATTATTTGTTCAAAAAAACAATCCTATAGTAAAACCTAATTATAACAATTTTCTCAATGGAGGTTTATTTTGATACTAATTTTTACAGAAAAGCAGTTTTTTGTGTGTTGTCATATAGTTTGGAAATAATTTTACCCAAAAAACTCACCTAAAACATCGCTGTAAATGCTCAATTTTGCTCTTTAATTATATTTAGCCAATAAAAAAGCTTTAAAATAACAAGGAAAAAATCAAAGAGCAACAGAAATGAGAACGCCAAAATATAAGCTCTCTAAAAATATTTAGCTTGGCATATACTGATTGAACAAAACAGAAATTTGGGAAAAATGTAAGCAAGTATACCATACAGAAGATTTCATTACCACATGGGGTTTATATGTTCTATTCAATCTACTCATACTATAATTAATTACATTAGCATTTTTTCTAGCACATTTTCAATTAGACATCCTAGACATCAATTTCAAAAGAAAAGCATGCAAAAATTTGTCACTACTGTGTGTGGTGTTTTCGGAAACATGGTGCTGGACATAAACCAACATCACAATTTTGACAAAAATGTTAAAACAACTTTTTCTGTCTATGCTGGAGCACAAAAAAACATCTCCTTTGACATCTGGATCCACTTTGTTTCATGGGCAGAATGTCAGGGAAATGCCTCTCAGTGAAACTGGGCAGGTTATCCAAGGATGGTCTTCCTCCACTTTTCTTAGAAGTGAAATCACATAGAAGCTCTTGTGTAAGGCTAACTTTGAAGTCCTTCAATGGACTGTCCTTAATCTTGCCAAAATATATAAAAAGAATCGAAATTTCACGATCTATTCAGCGAAAACAAATTCAGAGGCCTGGGTACTAAAGGGGAAGCATACTGACAAAAATGTGCGCGGTAGCGTAACGTCGTATATATATTATCCCTAAAGGGATAAATAGGTAAATGATAGAAAAATTTTATTTAATGTCCAATTTGGATTCAAGCCGAAATCCAGCATGAATGCACATTTAGAATCAATTGATTTTAAAGTATTGAATTCAACTTTGGATCATTAAACTTTTAATAAGTAAGCATTACATATTTAAAGTGAGTTTTTTTGTAAAATCAAAATCAGTGGGTTGTATTGGATTTAATTTGATTCGATTAAGTAATTATGAATACTGTTTACTTTATATCTAAGGGATATATCTCATTAAGAATGAAACTATTTACTAATATGTAGATTATAATGAAATTAATAGAAATATTTTATAACACATGAAGTACTTTCATAAAAAAGCCAATAAAAGTAAACGGTGTAAAACCAAATTTATATTTTCGTCCCAAAACGTCAAAGAATCCTTAAAATATCAAAATTCATCTATACATCAATTTCACTATGCAATTTAAAAATTAGTCACTATCGATACCAATTTGAAATTGAATGAATTTATATTCTCAAAATTAAGAGAAATGACATCTGGCTTTAACTATTTTTTATCATAAAAAGTTTATTAACACTTTTATTACTACGCTTCACTTTAAAATATAGTTTATAGAATTGGGCTTAGAGCTGTTATAATTACATGTCTACTGGCAAATTGAATCAATTAGGATTAAGATAAATTATAAAATAACACTTTTTTTATTTATGTCCAACTTTTCAGCAATATTCACTATCAATTTATTTTCATTCTAGAATTCAAATTGAAAATTTAAGCTTTTTAAAAAAATTAGAACATTGACTATAAGCTATTTATTAACATTTATATTGAATCTAATGGTCGGTAATCATATTAATGTATATGAGTATTAGTTTATAGAATCTATTTCATAGTTTTTGTATTTGCATTTTATATTTTTTTTGTTTTCAGTCATTATTTCACAATTAGAGCAATTTTTTGTTCTAAAGTATTTATTTTGGAGTTGTGTGAGTCCTTGTCAAATTTTATTATGAAAGTTGTCAGCATTTATATTTCTAACAATTACTAAAAATGATTATATGTTATTCATTTAATTCGCGTTCCAAAACAAAGTAATTAGGGACTTGAAGATATTGCCATAATGAAGCGCCATTAATGTATTAGAAAAGATGTAATTATTATTCCATTTACATTGTGCTAATTTTGTAAACCCGACAGAATTTGTTTAAAATCGGCCCTGTGGAGAAAAATCCGCCTATTTTGCTTTACATATATATATATA